>DVVJ01001276.1:0-11804 GCA_018234505.1 Junonia neildi neildi | reverse complement strand
ATAACAATGGAAATGACAGTTATTGGGGTTTAGTAAGACTAAGACTATTTATTTCAGGGACTCATTTACCCATAAACTTGTTTGATTGAGCTCCTAGATAAACAGTCAAAGCTGTTAATAGAGATGGGTGTTTATACAACGATCCCACGTATTGGAGGTCATTAAAACTTATGTGTAATTCAGTATTGTTATATTGGTTTTGATGGGATTCTCACTGTATTGATCAAAGTTATAGTTCTTCGTTTACATTATATCCATTTGTAAACTACAAAATTACTACTTACTTGTTTGTTTGTTACGTTTTCATGCCTCAATGAACCGACTGAAACAGCTAAACCAAGTAAAAATAATAATATTTAAATAATTAAACATTTTTTTCGTCAGTTATCGTCAGTTCCACTTCGTAGATTTTACTTTTTGTAAGCAATTGATCCAGGTACTTTAAAAGAACCAAAATAGCTATAGGTCTGCCTTTAGTTTCTGAGGAAGTACCTCGAATACTCCTGAACAGTCAGATCCTGATCTCCCAAACTTATGAAAAACATGCCCTTTAAAACAAAAGACATAGTTTTTATTATATGACACACAAAAGACAAGAAAGAAAGAAAGACAGAGATTTATTTTGACGGAAAAATGTCCCTTCCTGACATATCCCTGGTGCGCCATTAAAAATTCGTTCTAAAACCAAAAATTTTCATAACAAACATAGGACAAAAAGCATACTCATTAGTCGTATAAAACGAAATAATGTATGTAACATGGTTATAACTAAAACACAGGTAAAAGTCGTGCTTCGTTCGCAACAATATTTATATTGCGCCGCTTATGTAGTTAAAATAAACATGAAGTTAACCGCGTTCCCAGCTAGTTGACAATACGAAGGCTGAAGGATTTAATATAATTCATTTCGAAGTTGTCACAATTTAATTTTATGTTTTCTCGAAACGTTGAGGTAAAATGGCGTAGTTTGTTAACTGGATTTAGGCTGATCTTATGCAATTGTTATTAAATAAAATGTGTTCAATTGTTCTAAGTATAATATTTTCAAGTTTATATTGATTAAGTTGATCAATATTTATTAAAGGTGATGATTCTTCGTGCACTGATACGAATTATTCTTTTTTCTTTGATGGTGCATGTATTCAAGTTTTTTTGTTGTCAAAACCTTATTTGTAATAATTTTAGAAAGTCAGTAGAAATTAAGAGAATGTTGAATGTAACTAAACTTAATTTCTAGCAACACATTATTTTCACAACGAAATAAAACAATACTAAAAATGTTTTATAAAATAAAATCTACACTCTGATAAAAATAAATCATTTCCATAAAGTGGTAGGTAACTTTTGATACTTTGTAATCGAACATTTTATTTTAAAAGCCAAGTTCTAAAAGGGAGAACGATGAAAGAAACCTCAAGTTTATTTAAGATCTCCTCAACGATACCTCTTGAGGTGAAGTGAGAAAAAAACGACTTCAACTTGACATGAAGAGATATGAGAACTTTTTACTTTGGAAAATGTCATAATATCAAACGAAATAGCGTTTAGATAAAAATTGTATATAAAATTTAAATTTAGTTTTTAATTAATATAAAAAATATAATAATGTAAAATTATAAGCATGTTTCATTAAAAAAAATAGCAATTTTAAAATTGAGACCTAATTTTAATATTCTCATACAAAATTAGTATATATAAACAGTACTTCTGTTTAAGAATTAAAAACTTTAATAGGAATTTTGAAGATTTTACAAGAATAATAGAAATCTTCCTGAAAAACACAAGAACCATTTCTAAAATCTTATTCGAAAGCCACCATATAACTCACTTTATCAATGTATAATTTATTATTACGTATCTCTATATATCAATGTATATTACACATTGCAAAATCTTATACAGAATGATGGGCTTGTCTATTAAGAGCTTCAAATATAAGCTTCATAAGCTTAAAGCTTTCCGTAAAAGGAAGTCAAGCTCATTTGAATGAATCACAAACTTCAAATCTAATTTATATTAAGCTCGGTTATGTAATCATGATAGCTTTCTAAATTCTCAAAGTATAGATATATAATGGTAGAGAACTTTCATGGCGAACATTGGGGAACTATAACAGTAAAAGTTTATATGGTGGAATTGCAGGTCTCCCACGAGTTGGGTTGTAAACCAACTTTGTTGTTTAATCTATAAACTCGTAAACAAAGGACTTTTGTCCGATTAAGTTTTGTTCGTCACAAAATCAAAAACTATTTGGCGTCTTTTTTATGCAGACTTTAGTCATATTTCGTCTTACAAAAGTCTCAGCAAATTGAATCTTAATCACCTTATTATAAGCTATTTTTTATCATTATGATAAATTATACCTAGGCTAACCTTTATATAATTTAATCTATAGTATTAAATTTGTGATTTGTATGTATATATGTAAAGAATAAATTCAACAACTACTTTATCGATCTCAAAGCTTCTGTCACCATTAAAATACTAAATTATGCCTGATTAACAAGGCTAGCTATATTTTAAATACTTTTTATAACCTTTGTTTAGTTCGTGCGAAGCCGGAGCGAATTGCTCCTCATAATAATAAAAAATTAGTAATAAGTTACTTTTTTGTTTTATAATTTCTTTTATTACATCTTTCTTGTGTATAAGTGTCCTACATAAAAGCTATTCTTTCTTCCCTTCTTTGTTTTTTTCTCTTTGTTAGTTTTGATAAATTCTTAATCATACCAAGTGTAGTTACCAAGTGTTGTCTGAACTCAATTAGCTCATCTCCTCCGGCGATTCAATTATGTTTTGCTGATTCAAACTTATTTTAGGTTTAACATTGTTTTTATTAGCGTTAAAATATTCTTGCTTAGGTTTGGATAATATGTTTTATATCAAATACGTAACGTGGTTTTAGTTGTATGTGGGTACATATATCAATTTACCTATTTAATAGTATAGTCTTTTGCAAGTAATAATATGGCCAATGTAGTAATATAGGATATAATACTTACTGAAAACGCTTTTTGTATTTTAAATACTTTTTACTGCTTTCGATTTCTCAAGTTTTGGTAGCTATAATGTGAATCGTGTTCTTTGTTATACGTACATTGATCTTTTTCAAACTAAGATTTCGAGACTATTAATTCTTTAGATTTCAAATTCTTTACAAATTGTGGACAAGCGAAGACAATTCTTCGTTATGCAATAATCATACCATTTTGTAATAATTATATAATTTATAATTAAGTTAGTTAGTTAATGTTAAGCATTTTATTGCATACAGAAATTCATAAGAAAATAGAGAGGTGTGTACAATTTTTTTTGATCGAAATGGAGAGTGTAAACATTTGGCAACTAACATTTTTACGTTTCGTTTTTAAAAAACTTAAATAAATAAAAAATGTAACAAACTGTCACATAGTCATTTTATAAAGCGTTGCGAGATACTGTTGTAAGTGTTATTTTTTATGTTAAAATATATAGTTCAGAGCAAAAGATTTTCATGATGTCAATTAATTATTTGGATATTATTAATTGGTGCAAAATATTTCACAGGAAATTAAAGTCCTTATTCCTTCCTCCAAAAAGCAGTATATGTCCTTCGAAAGCTTATCAAGGTCTAGTCTACGAAAGTGCTGCGGTTTTAATGTATAAGAAAATTCATAAATTAATATTTTTTCTGCAACTTAAGTACTTCAGTAAGTATTTAAGAGATATTTCGAAAAATGGCATCTATTTCCGAGGTATTCGAAAAAACGGCTTGATCAGTTTTTTTTAAAGGTCGATAAACTAAACGTTTTTTTTTTCTAATTACCTCGGAATTAGATATATATATTCTTACCAGGTAATATTAGTATGGATACTTCAAGACATCTTGGAGTGTCATAATATTGTGTACTAAAGCAATGAAACACGATACAATGTGCTTGTAACCATAAAGCCTTAAATTGGTACATTACTTGACTATAACATAAAGAGAATCCATCTAATAAAATAAATAGTGTCAATAAAGTAGGCCTATCAAGTTATATGAACCAATTGACATTGTAAGTGTAGGTTGACCTTGAACCTGTCAAAGGTCACATGGACTTGACCGAACTTGTTAGAAGAAATTATAGGTAAACTGTACTTATATCCGTCGTAATTTATACAAAATAAATTCTGAAAAGTTCGTTTTTCCGGTGGGATGTAACAATGTTTTCTTCTTTTAATGTTTAAAAAAAAGTTTTTAAAATGTTATTAATTTTGAGAAAGATTATAAAGTTTATACAATTACGCTTCAACGAATAAGAGCGGAGTTTCAACGAAAGATGTTTGCAAAAACTGAGCCAAGCTATTCTTTTGGGAGCTTTACTTCAGATCACTTCAATCAAACAGTTTATATTTGAAAATCGTAACAAAAATCCGCAAAAGCATATGTTTATCTGTTTAGTTTGGCTAACTTTGCAACTGCTAGTATATAGGCAAGGCGTCTATTGTAGTGCAATCTTAAACAGAGTAATAATTTAATTAAATAAATTTAAACATCCTTACAAAGCTACTCAATATTATTGACATTTCTGAAGTTGCTAACTTCATTACTTTTAAAGTTTACTTTCCACTGTTTGCAATTTTAGGAGTTGTGTTTAAAATGGCAATTTTTCTACTTTTTTGTTTGACCAAACTATTATCTTGCATTAACATTCTTACTCGTATCAATATACAAGTACTAAATAACGTCGGAGGTTAATGAAAGATTAACAAACAAGACCACAGATCGATATATATATATATCTTACTAATGAAGGGACATAATTATTTAATGCTTGACCCTTGCCCCTGAAGATCCAGAAACGGTTACATCCAAGGGACATTTAAAGGGACCGGGCAATATCTGGGGATTAAGAAATAATAATTTAGGTAGACAATCCTGATTAACTGAACTGTCTTTGTTATCTTTGAATTTGGTTTACAATCTTAGAAGGTGGATGTTTATTTGTGTATAAATTAAAAAGAAAGAATGTGGCGGTAAATTATTCAACGTTATCTTACCTTTATTATATAGCGAAAATTTATATTTATGTTTGTTGCTCTTACCTGAAATGGTTAGAGCGATTTTGCTAAAAATTAAAATATAATGGCTTATGTCTTGAATTAGGATAAAGGCTACTTTTTATCACAAAAAAAATAAAGTTTCGGATTTATATAAAATCCTTACAGACGCAGAAGAAGTCGCGATCAGCTTGTTAGTTTCCTAGTTACATATATGAACACCAGTGAAGTAATTGCACAAAACTAATGTAGAATTGTACTTGTGTTTTAAAATGGAACATTTAGCTTTCCATGCCTAAATTGTGCCAAACTTTGTTAAGGTAGTTTTCGCAGTTAACCCTCTGAATTACGAGTAGAGTAGTTTAGTTTGTTTATTTAATATTAAAAAAATCTAAATCAGAAGGATTTGAAGCTATATAAAATATTCGCTGGCACCAACCAAAAGGAAACAACCACAAAATTCAAAAATTCCTTCTAATTTCCGCATCTTTTCACGGTCACGCTTCCTGACGAGAATGAACTGAATTAAAAAAAAAAAGTCTTCCAACATCAGTAGATTATTGTCACAATATTTTCCTGCTCCGAGAAGCATGAGTTGCAAACACAAAGCGTTTGAATTACACAATGATGCTAACATAAAGAAGTTAATAATAAGTATGTTGCTAGAGCATTTTGGAGCTCCAAAAACATCCCATTTGAGACAGGTTTTATGTCAATTAATTAGTTCGTATTAAGCTTGGGTAATGTTGTAGATATCTCCTTTCTCTTTGTAGCTTATCTTTTGTAAAACTTAGAAATCAAGTTTTCTTTTTCGTTACAAAAATAAATAATATGTAATACTTTTAAACAACAGTTAAGAACACACAACACAAACACACAGATTAAGACTAGAACTAAATCTTTCATGTGGCTTATAAGATCAGTCAATGTAACCACTTCTGCCATTTTTTGTACCAAATAGCATTAATTACAAATACGAGTATAGACTCTGATTTTATAAATGAAATCAAAAAGCAGTCACGTGCGCTACGTGTGTCGAGCACAATTTGTCATGCAAAATCAGAACCCTGAACATAAATCCCACACATTTGCTACCTGGATTACCTAAGTTCTTCAAATATGTAAAGGACACTTCTCCATAAATCCTAATTCCCGGTTTCTTTTCAGGCCAAGTGATAGCAATTTCGTACGATGTCAAATAACGGGCTTCCGTAACAAAGAGATGTAGCATTCTCGGCACGTGTGGAAGGATTCAGGAACGTGTTCAGATTGCTCTTGATATTTTGATACGAGATGATCTGTGATTCCATGACCCTTGAGAGAAAGATGTGTCAAGGTTATTCGAATTATGGGCAGAAAATTCTTTGCACCTAATATTTATTCGAACCTTTCGGTTTAAAATTATTTTAACATTGAAAAATGTTCTTCAGAGCGATTGCATTGATATTAGTCGTTGTGTGGTGTCGTTGTCTGATGAGGAGTTCTGTTTTAAGCTTTTCATCATATGTTGATTAAAAAGGGGCAATCATTAACCTGTGATATTAATTATGAAAACAGCCGAAGATATTGGCAAAGGTATCAATGCAAGAAATAGCCAAATTAAGTTTCTCCTTCTTTTTTGAAGTTAGTCCAATAGACTTAAACTATTATAATAGTAATGTGGCCGATTTTTTTACGTGTTTACAAAAAATTATAAAACAAACTAAGAGTTGGCGTGACAAAAGTAAACATAGACTTTATTCATGTAATAAACTTGAACTCTATATAAATAAAGGACAGAGGTTTCCTATTATAATGAATAGAAAACAATTTTCTATATAAAATACACATTTCGGATAAAAATACATATTTCATTTACTAGCATAGACGTTACTAATACACTTGAAGGCATGGGTATCGTATAAATAGGTAACTAAAACATATAAGTACAAAGTAAACATATAAATTTGGTTATGGTTCTACCACATAAATCATGATAAATAAATAATTAAATCAAACAATCTTCTGGAAAATGGGTAGGTTACTAACACTAAATATGATAGTAATCCTACTAATATTATAATTACGAAAGTTTGTGAGTGTGTGTGTATGTTTATTACGTTTTCACGCTCAAGCTGATGAACCGATTTTGGTACACAAGAAGCTGACGTCCAGGAGTAACACATAGGCTACTTTTCATCCCGGAAAATGTTTAACTTTCCGTTATACAAGTCATGTGTTGGATATTTTACGTGCATGATCGGGATCGATATTCGAGTCTAAAAAACAACTCACCTGATCTGGCTCGACACTAAAAAATAATTAAAATAAATATTAAATCATTATTATTTTTAAAGTGAAAAAATGTTTACAATACATGTCAAAAACACGCACACTAACGTCTTATTTTTATTCATAATGTTTATCACTGTTAGTTAGGGTTACCATATCGCCAAACCTAAAAGCCGGACACTACAATATTGAAAATTTTGTGTTTCAGTATTAATAGATACAGTAAAAATGTATGTGAAATCAAGTATTTTTATTATAACCATAAATTTTGTTTAATTATAATTAAATACAAATGAAATCGAATACTAAACTACTTTATTATTGATTATAATAAAGTCAAAATAAAAAAATAACCAGCGCACGCTTCTTTGCAAAATATTCTAAAAAAGCCGGAAAATGCGAACATCGTTTATTTTGGCGGGATATGCACAAAGACTATGTCCGACTTTATCCAAACGCCTGGCAACGCTAACTATAGCGATGGATTTGATTTTGCTGCTGACTTCGGCGTGCGGCACTATCAAAGCATTGGTTCATTCATTATGTTATGCGATACCAAGATGGCGACTTAAGCCGTAGTAAACTGGTTAATCATGGATTTGTGAATTTACCCAAGTTACAAACATTTTATTTTTTAAATATCTGAACTGTGACCCATAACAAGCTACCCTTTGACTTTAATCTTCTTTACCTTCCCAATGGCAAACTTAGATGTATATGTAACGGATACTTAAGGACACTTAAGGACAGGACTAACACATACTTAAGGAAAACCCTGTATAATGAATTTAAAAGGAAAATTGTCACAGCAAAATCGATCAAAATAAAAAGAAATATTTCGCCCAAACATTGAAAAATTATTAAAATAAAATAACAAGTTCATTAAGGAATAAGTTAATTTTAAAGATTCAATGAATTACTGTATATTATGATGGAATTCCGGAACCATTTATGGCTCGACACGCACTTGGCCAATTTTTATTTTTTATCTAGAGACTCTACAGTTGATCATAAATTTTCAGTGAAGTGATAGAGCCATTCTAGAAGTGTATAAAAAAATTCCTAACCAAATACATTTTAAGTCAAATATGTAATTTTGTACCTTCGCTCTACCCCAAATGCTTAATTTTTTAAAGTCGACACATATTATTTCAAGTCCATCAAAAGGTAACACAATACTGAATTATGTCAAAGTGATGCTAAAATATTAATGAATACAAAATGCTTATAGACGATATTGAGTTATCGGAACTGACATATTTGCAATTTTTTTAATAAATTCAACGAAAAACTAACTGCTAACATTACAATAACTATCAACTTCAATACACCGGTGAAGCTTTTGTTTTACAAATGGGCTTACTTGGTGATACGGATACCCTAGATGGGTAATAGATACATAATTATTGTTATAGCATTCATAAAAATATTTTGATAATTTGAACTATCAGTAATTAGTAGGTAATTACGTATTTTTAGATTTTTTTCAAAAATTTTTGTTACTTTTTCTTCAGTTAGTTTTTCACATATACAACTGTATACCTAGTTATATATAAATAGTTTTTATAGAGCTGAACTTTAAAATTTATGCCGCAATGTTTTTATTACAATCGATTATGTTAATGCTGAAATTACATGAGTAAGCAGACGGATGTTTAGTAAATAGTAAATTGTTCTCTGTTAGAGCAATGTAGAGCACCGTAAAGAACTCTAAGAAAATGACGCAACAAGTAACCTAAGTGGCATCAGTAGATTGTTTTGCTACTATAGCATTTTTTTTATCTTTAAAAATTGATTACTTTCAAAATTACGTGATGTATTTATAAACAATATTTTTAGTATTTTTTAGGGCCCACAATAAAAAGTCCGTTAGTCTCTATTATTTTAAATTATACCGGCTGTCGCATAAGTTTGGCGTTGAAACTGCAATGTTCTGTCTCTATCTCTCACTCGTGTAAAATATTAGTTGTCTCTTTCCTCGCGTACAATACGGCGACGACTACGCTCCGGGTGCTCTGTAATCGCATTCATAAAATCACAGGCCACACATGCGCCGAGCCGACTACTCGCCTGTTACGCGTCACACGTTTCGCGTACTTTTTGACGTCAACTTCTCTTCGAGTCCAGTTCGGGAGCTCGTAAAGATGGTAACAGAAAGTGATTCAGTCGTGTAATGAATACTGTCTGGAACTGTCCGTAGGTTTCTGTGTCACTCAGTCAGTGATCACACGAGACTCACTTAGCCACGTGAATTGTGTTTATCGCGGTCCGTGATTGATTTTTGCGGCATGGGTGAAGAAACTCAAGCCGGTGACGGAAAAGTGACATTAAAACGTAAAATAACTCTATTTAACGGTGTCGGTATTATTATTGGGACAATAATCGGTTCTGGAATCTTCATTTCTCCGACTGGAGTTTTCCTTTACACGGGGTAAGTATATGTGTCAAAGTTCCCGCCTCTACATTTCTATTAATATTGTTTTTGCTCGTAAAATAGAAATATCGCACACGCGCACGCCGTGTTTTCTTATTCGTAATTTGTTAGTTAAAATTAAACAATAATTTATATTTTTTAAATTAAAAATAGAGCCATAAATATAGTTTTATAGTGATACATTTGCTAATTTTAAGATTAAATATATTTTAACTTAAGCAGAGTAGGTACGACTTACGACGAAAGGATAATATGGTTTAAACGTTATCCTTCTAATATTTTATTATTATAGATTTAATTTACTAAAATACTTGGACAGAATTAAACGTAAAAAGTATTATAGTAATTAACATTTCTGCAGTAATGTACACATTTTTTTCACGAAAAATATTTTACTCCCTAATTTTGAAGTTGGCTGAAAATGAATTTATTCAGAGAAAATCGATGCGAAGTAGCTAATAAGTATAGTTGCGATAAGAGGGAGATCCGGAAGTCTGACTTCCTTCCGCAGTTCTCTTACTTCCGAATCGGGGAGATCCGATCCCCGGAAATCAGAGGGGATTATTTTTTCACCGATGACGAATTTCGCTGCGATTTCATAGTAATGATTAATTAACATCAGGTAACCCTATCCGTGTGTCTGCTATTTTTATAATTATTATATTCGCATAATTTATGTTAACAGTCAAAATAAATTGAGGTGATACGATTGTAACCGTATTCCGTGACATACTTGATATGAACATGCATGCTGTTAATATCTTTAAAATAAAAAAGACACATTTTAACATTTGTACATTGACTCCAATTATATTCTGTTTCTTGAGAACGAGGCGTGTCTTGTGGTCTTGGTCATGTTAAACAACAGATATTAAATAGTTGACCTTTGTGGTTGCTGATGCCTTTTAAGGAGATTTATTTTACAGCCTAAGCAGTTTATGTAAACATGTCACACCAAAAGTACTTGAGATAGTTTTAACGAAGAAAGAAACAAATTTTTCGAATCATATTACAATGTAGATATATATAATTTTATACCGACATACGTATCTGGAATCTTTATAAAATATTAGTGCGGCCAGTAATTTTTTTATAATAGTGGCCTTGCGGTCGATTTTTGACTATAAAATCTTGATAACCATTTCCTTTTTTGACAGCTGATAGTATTTAACATAACGTATCGACGGTTGGATAGAGAACAATTAGGTGATTCCGAATATGTATAAAAATATATATGTAAAAAAATGGCGCTTAGACCAAATAGCCTTTCAACCGTCGATATGAATAATTGTCGAAGTATGATGATTAATTCCTGTGTTTTAATTAAATCGATGTAGGCACCTATTTCTGCAAATCTGTGCTCCATATAAACTTTTATTATGCCAAATTTCACTCCATCGTTCCCAGGGCTGTCAAAAAAAGTGATACCTAAGTCTTTGATTATATAATGTCTAGATAGAGCGATTCATTCATCAACTGTCATTTACGCGTTACGATGTGCGGTTTGATATTTGCGTTTGTGTGCGTATTTAAAGTTGCCAGCTTCTAATGTCTTACCACTAAAATAGGGTAATATTTTATGCAAGTTGAAGAAAGTTCGAACGAACAAATCTATTACTCTCTGAACACCATTTTATGTGAAAAAAAATTAAAGCAAATAAATATACAATCGTTTAATATTACACAAATTTAAAATACAACACACACATAATATGTACAACGTATTGTACAAAGTACCATATTAATATTAGTTCTGTTTAAAATGTATAAATATATCTATCATTGTAAAATAAAAATTATAATTCTTTTGGTGATGAAAAATATACCTATTGATTTTTTATAATTACCTTAGTTCAGCTCTTTCTTTTATTTCGTGTCGTCCAGTCTTAGTTACATATTTATCTTATTCCGAAAAATGAGCTGAACAAATATAAGTTCTACATTTCGGTTTCCATGATATTCCATTACAATTCGTTAGAATTTTTGCCCACTGATCAGTTAGTATATTATCTCTAAGAAGTCTTCAAAATGTAGAATACGATATAATAATAATACATTATACAAGGCACGGGAAAAT
>DVVJ01001275.1:0-11805 GCA_018234505.1 Junonia neildi neildi | reverse complement strand
GGTGCGGCGCCCACGCGTGATGATCATGTTGAGGATATTGAGGAAATTGATTGAGGAGATCGTGGTGAATTAACTATAGAATTTGTTGTGATTGAAATAGATGAAATACAAAAAGACTTGGCTTTATTTGATGATGTTCTTTTAATGGTACCTAAATCAATAAAAAAATGCAAGTTTTTAAAGAGATAAATTGTGTTCACTCGCGCAGACGGGCATGAGGTGTCGGGCCCACGCGTGATGATCATTTTGAGGGTATTGAGGAAATTGTTTGAGGAGATCGTGGTGAATTGACTTTAAATGCGATTAAATTGTGGAAGAAAAAAAAACTGATTGGTTTTGACGATATTCTTAATTAAATACTTCGAACAGATAATGGTGTACGCGATAAGGCACAATCGAACGTACCTATATAAATATATCAGCAGTATAAATTTAAAAATTGCACTTATGTCCAATATAAATCAAGAAGACGCGAAAATATTAACTTCACTTATCATGCAAATTTTTAAAGACACTCATCATTATGCAAAAGATAAACGACACACAACCCTTCCCAAAATTCATCTAACAACCTTTTCACTTAGACCACAATTCCATCAATAAATTGGTTTACAAATAAACACAGAACGTGCAAGGAAAGGTCGAATTACGTCAATTTCAAACACTCCTTACGTCGAGTGGTCGTAATTTTCAGTAAATTTTACAAGTGCCTTTCATGGCTGGCCTCAGATCGCATCTCATCGGAGGCTGTGACGCAAACGTTTCAACGGCACGTTTTATTACCAACGTGTAATCATGTGATTAGTCTAATATATTAGATGTTCAATTGAATCTGTTCTTCGATAAATCTTCTACTGAATGAACGCAAAATAATTTCTATAGATGAAACAAGAACGTCTGAAGCTAAACACATATTTTCCTATTAGACAAGACGTTGAAATTCTCTACAATATTTTTAGAAGTTTACAATACTGACACTAATAGTATCACCAATTACGAAAACGAATACTACCGGCGGTAGATTAAAAAAATGTAAACTGACGATTCAAAAGAGCTCCCATAGCCTAATTGAATAAAGATATTTTTGACTTTGACTTTGAAAATGCAATGATTCATACATCCTAATAAAAATAATTTCATAAAAGCATATGTCATTTTAAGTGACAAGTAAAATAAAGAAACAATATAAAAGTCACGTTCCCGGAATAAACAGTTCCAGCACTGTGCCCGTGATACGTCACGTGGACCCTAATATGTAAAGATTAGCGTCACAACCTCATAAACAATTCATTGAACCTTCGCAAACAGAAAATTATTCCGGCGCAATGGGAATTGAGAACGAACTTGGTGTTTTCAAATTTTACTGTAGTTACTACTACTAATACATAATATTTTTAATAAAAAATAAACCAACTTCAAATGTAAAAAAATTTTTTCTCTCTACAATATTTTAAAGTCGGTGCCACGCAGGAAAAATAGGTATATCGCTAAGGAGATTTCATGAACTGGATTTAAAACTGGATTTAATAAATAAATAAATGGGAATTTCTCTCTACTAATATTGTCATAGTATTGTACCTATCATTTTTTTTTATTTGCACAGAACATATATATTTGCTATTAACTCATGCTCCATTTTTAAATTAATTATGACTTCTACTATTAATTAATTAATTAATGGAAGCTTTGATTTCTGTCGTAAGTATTTTTTTACTATTCAACTACAATACATACTTAATGCACTCTAATTACAATACGCCCTGTATTATTATTATCTGAGTGCAAATAAAAGCTATAATAATAAAAATACAATCTATCTGATGAAAATGAATATTTGCTTTCGTATTATATCAACACTGTCTGCAGGAAATTACTGTTTCTATATTGACACAGGCCGTTATGCGTGGTAGACTGGTCAATGATACATTCGTAGTAAGTAATATTTCAATGGTCATTTTATTGTTATTGCATATTATGGTGCAAAATATGTATTACACATACACGTATTTTAATTAATGTGAACTAACTCTAGTAGCGGCACGCTATGATGGCGTTTTGACGTTTGCAACAGAGGTACAGTAGAAAG
The DNA here is from genome assembly GCA_018234505.1 of Junonia neildi neildi. Lineage (NCBI taxonomy): Eukaryota > Metazoa > Arthropoda > Insecta > Lepidoptera > Nymphalidae > Junonia > Junonia neildi. The sequence continues at coordinate 9,719 of DVVJ01001275.1, read as the reverse complement.
CTGTAGGCTATTCCGACCAAAAAATCGAGACTCACTCAAGTGAATTTAGTCATTTCGCTCACTCGGTCTTTCAAATTTATATTGTTAAAAACTTGCTACAGGATATCCAATGCATACGTTTACTTCAAAAATTACAAGTGCTTTAGTACGACTCGGTGCCGCATCATATCGCGTGGCGTTACATGTAGGTACAATCGTGTAAGTGAAGTGTAAAAATTTCGTCTCGAGTGAGTCTCGATTTTGGTCGGAATAGCCCTACTGATCTGAACGCCGATTAACCGAATCACCAATAATTATCCGAATCGATCTTAAGCTTAATATAAGAAATTATAACTTCTATGATTGTCGTGAATATTTGTACTTTCTAGTTCCAATAGAACTGTGTATGACAGATCATTTTTCTATATTACCAGTCTTTGTCCGATTGTGACAATTTTCGATTATCCAAACCGACTACGACCAAAATACTTCCGATAATCACAGCATTCTATTTATCGTATTAGCAAGAAAAACTTACCACTAAAATAACACAATACAATAATACGCTGTTTATATTACATATTTAAATCATAACAATATTTTAATTCTCACAGCGTTAAGGCTAAGTCGACTGTCTTGTATTTCCTATACTATTAACTCATACTAGTCGGTTTCACCTTGACTCAGTTATTTAAATATTCGGCCTCTCAAGACCTCGACCTTGCTATTTTACATTTTTTACATAATGTAAATGTTTTGGTTATACTAACAGATGGGGGTTAATAATCGTGTGAATGTTTCTTTTCAGAAATTTATCTGCACGAGTTGTTTTTTAAATATTGCTTCATGTAACTTATGAAGTGTTGTTCCTTGTTTATTAGTTAATACCAACAACCTATTATACATACATATTGCATTAAACGTAAAGATGAACTTCTTGGTTTAACTGAATAAGAATCAAAGGCAAAAGGTACCTACTAAATTACATACATGTATCTAAATACTAGCTGAACCGACAAACTTTGTACTACCTAAAATAAAGTTGAAATGTTATCTTAATTAAAGTCCAGGATAATTAAAAGTGCTGTTTTTATTTATTTTCTTTGGACGTCATTGAGAGTTACACAGAAATAAGTAAGCATAAGTAATTATGCAATTTTATTAACGTCCAACAAACTATTTAAATACATGTTTTTAATTACTTTTCCATTATCCTTGACAAGTCTTTTTTGTGTTGATAGACAGACAAAATATTATTTTAATTTTGAAGTAAAATCATTTTAAACGGACTGAATAGCGATCGTGGTCTATAAAAGTATGTAGGTATAATACACGGTTAAAATTAAAGAAAATTTAAGAAATTTTATCTTAATATGACATAAGGTATACGTAACTAAATTGCCTACAACGTTTATTTTAGAATGAAAACTTTAAAAGGCTCTTGATAGGTACAAATCATGACACATTTTATCAATCCAGTGATTGGATTGGGAAGGATTGATAAACACCGAAATGTTATTATTATTATTTTATTATTATACAATATACACAAATCCATTATTATTTTCTAATTACCATGCCATTAATATTCCAGTAAAATAACTCGCAGGAATGTAAGTCAGCGTATCTGAAACATTTCTCCGTATTAACATTTCAAAGCACGATCTTAACAATAATTCTGTTCATAACAATTATTAATAGCTATTGTATTATGTTATTTGATATGTGAGAATCTATGGGAGCATTAGATACGTTTGGAATACGTAATTGCGTTTATTCATAGATTACGTTTCTCATATTTTGATAAATATGTAGCAGCCTATTAATACGTTTATCAAAATAAAGTCCTCTATATGATATAGGAGACTTTACATTCATAACTATGATCATAGAATAATAGTCCTTAGTGTAATTTGATCAATAGATACTGTTAACAAAATATTTAATCGTCACTTTATTAGGATATAAAAAATAACTTTTTGTGTAATTAGAAATGATAAAATGTAAGATAAATTAATAAATATGAGTATTATTTTTCTTTCTTGTCTGTTATTTTACTGTGTTTTTGCTATATTATATATAATAAAACATAAAGCTCCACTATTTTAAAATACTTTAAATGTCACATTTTAAACATTTTTATCATCACGACACGACGTCGCCGGCGCCGCAACGTATCTACCATTCTCAGAAAATATATTTCCTTATCTAATATATAAGTAAAACATATAAAATAAAGCGTTATATTTATTCTTTAGTTACGAAGGAATTATTAATAATCGTTTTCGTCACGTCTCGTCACGGCTTTTCTAATAAATAAGGACGCAATCCGATAAATTCCCCACAGCATCCATTATTTGTTTTGGTTTATTTGTCGGGGTATCACGTGGTTGGCGCGAGATAATTAGATGACATGCCTCGGTAGGAAAAAGTAATAAGAAATACCTCGCCAGGTGTTAGATTAGGGACAGAATTATATTAGGATTCTGGACTAATAGAATTAGTTTGGTGTGGACGTAAGCGTATAGTTTGATATAAGAAAGCCTTATAAGGGAAGAACAATAGTTTTTTTTCTAACTAAAACAAAACGCAAACACTGAAAATCGTGTCTAGAAAAATGTATCTTATTCTAGGTGCTTTTTGTACTCGTGAACCGATGGATATTAAAGATAATATAGTTTTAATGAAATATACCCATATAATATATCTTAGTAAGTTTTAAGTTCAATATACAAGCACTACGAGTAAAAAAATGTTTTACTTTCCTACAAAGCGGAACTCTCTGCTTTTTTAGAAATTCCCTTCAAAATCGACTACAAATGTTACCGTTGCTCAGCTCGTCACAAGTCACAGCTACACAACATAAATAAAAACCGAACAAACGAACGAAAAGGGATAAGATCAACAATCCCTTTGTCCCGAATTCCATCTAAGACGTAACGAGACTACTCAGAGTAAACAAAACTTGATCAGTTTCAACTCCTCGTCAGCATTGGTTATCGAGTCACGTAGATGCAGATGGTCATGTACGTACTGATTTTTGGCTCTGTATCGTTCTGCAGGCAATATTTGACCCAGTGGCGTTAATATCAAAACTAGTTAGCTAAAAAACAGAAAGATGAATATATCTACGTATCATTTTTCTCAATGCTTTCTCACTCCATGTAAAATGACGTTTGTATTCATCTATCAAACCATGGAATATGATCTCAATTTTTTAATGAAAATATAAAATATCTAGTAATGATTTTCGTTATAGCTGTTGTTAGCGGATCTATTTGGAATACACGATTCGGTGGTTGCCTAGTGACGGTTGTTGATGTCAAGATAGAGAATATATCGATATAGACTTGATATAGGGACTATTATGGTGTTGAGGGTTGGAATAGAGACATATATAATGAACAGTGTTTGTATTATTAGGTATTCCCTTCTGGGCTGTCTTTAACACTAGCTTTAAGCTCGAAGAATAACACCAAATAAGAAATTACGTTGCATTAGTTTCTGATTAAGAATCAGCTAATTGTATTATTTCGTCACTGTTAATCGATCCTGTGACGTAAATAGAAGCTTGGAGTAGTAAGAGTAAACATGACTTGATCAGATTCAACTTTTCGTCAGCATTGGTTATCGAGTCACGTAGATGTAGATGGTCATGTATGTACTGATTTTTGGCTCTGTGTCTGTATGCATTGGTTGACCTAGTGACGCTTGATTTAATATTAACAATAGACTGACTTAAACATAATGAAAAGAAAATTGTCTTTCACGTTCAAAAATCAAAAAATACATATACATTAAAAAAATGACGATCAAGAATTGACCATTTTCATATAGAAAATAGAGAGTTTAGAGGGCCAGATGAAAGAAGACAGAAAGTATATAACTCTTCTAGAGGAAAAAATCGAGGAAATGCAAAGAGAGACTCGGAAAACCAATTTTGAATTAAAAAATGTACCGAAACAAAAAAATGAAACTAAAGAGGATTTAATAAAAATGGTTATTAACTTATCAACTAATATCGAATCCAAAATTTCTGAAACAGACATAAAAGACATATACAGAGTTCGCTCTAAAAAAGAGGGTTTTGAAAATACACCCATAATAGTAGAAACAAATTCTACAGTAGTAAAAACCAATGTCCTAAAACTGAGTAAGACATTTAACATCAAACATAAGTCCAAACTCTGCGCTAAGCATTTGGGTTTAAATACATTTGAAGATACACCAATCTTTGTTTCGGAACATTTGACTGCAAAAGCGTCTCGACTTTATTTTCTCGCGAGGGACCTAGTCAAAACAAAAGGATATCATTTTTGTTGGACAGCCTATGGGAAAGTCTACGTAAGAAAAGACGAGTCATCACAGATTATTCTTATCAAAAATGAATCTCAGATCCACAAGCTCTTGCAAGCGATATGACTATTTCTGGAGCCATTTTTTAGTTTGATAAGATTGTTAATTTTAATTGTAATCTTTAAACTTCTTTTTTATTATTTTTGTATTTTGTACACATCAAATATTTCTCTTGTAAATTGTACACTTCAACACTCACACAACATATATAAATACTCAATATTTTTCACTCGACATCTCAAAATCGTACACCCATGTAGAGATATAGCGTTATATTTTCAGTTTATTCTATGCAATATATATCTTAACATCATAAATATGGATCAGCATATCACGTATCATTTACAAGCTACCACCATCATTTTTCAAATTGTTAATCTTTATGAATAATAGCTACCTTAACACCTTAAACGAAATAGACCATTCCATTATTGACTCACAACAATGTGATGTTGAGGAATTACATAAAATTAAAATTATAAACAAAAACGATCTTACTATTGTTTCACAAAATATTAGAAGCGTATATTCCAACCTCGATGATTTCTCCTTAACTCTATCTCAGCTTAATATTGAAGTGGACATCTTGGTACTGACAGAATGTCACTTAAATTCGTCTAAGGCAGTACCGTTTCTTGAAAATTATAACTCATTTACAACTACCTTACATATCAATAGGAGTGACGGTGTCGTAATCTATGTTAAAAAATGCTTACAAGTAAATGTCGAGGAAGTTAGACTCATGCAGGCATCCTGTCTACAGCTCAAAATAAATGATACCATTATTCTTGGTATCTACCGATCCCCATCTAATGTCAATGCTTCAGATTTTATTAGTTCGCTAAGTTCTTATATAAGTACTCTAAAATGTTGTAGAAATATTATTATAACGGGTGATATCAATATTAATATTATATCGAAAGAAAATGAGTCAAATAATGAATGCAATAACAAGTCTAACTATTTGAATATGTTATCCATGCATGGTCTACTTCCAGGACACTCGTTTCCAACGCGAGGTAATAGTTGTCTCGATCACTTTATATTGAAAGTAGACAAACAAAGAATTCCATTTATTGCAGTTCTTAACACCACTATTACCGATCACAGTATGATATTCTTAAGTCTAGCTAAAATAAAAAATCAAAATAAATGCCATAAAACAAAAGTCTTTACAGATTTTGACAAGGCTGTCAAAATTCTTATTAACAAAAATATCGCTGCACTTCTAAATAGTGAAGATCCTAATTCATTAGTTGAAAATTTAATAAACATATTGTGTGAATCACTGAATGAGAGCTCTACTACTACTCACTTCTGTAAATCTAAACGTATAATTAAGCCTTGGATGACGCCCGGAATTTTGCGCTGCATTAAAAATAGAAATAATATGCAAAAAAAGCTAAAATCTGACCCCGACAATGAAATATTACAGATCACATTTAAAAGATATAGAAATTTTTGTAATAATATGATAAAAAAATTAAAACGAAACTATGAAAGGCAACAACTTACTTTAGCAGCAAATAATATGAAAGTTCTCTGGAATACAATAAAATCTATTGTACATATTAAACCAGACAAGACTCAAAACACAAACTTGTTAAATATAAAGCCGAAACCTTCTGACTCTGTTAACTATATATCTGATTACTTCGCAAACGTTGGCAGAATAATTGCAGAGGACACACTTTCTATTGCCCCTCAAACTAGTCCTATAGTTAAATCCCCTAATTCTCACCTATCTTCCTTCGCTCTCCTAGACACTGATCCTCAAGAAATTGATATAATAATCAGAAATCTAAAGTCGGAGAGCGCTCCAGGATGGGATAAAATCCCTACAAAATTTCTCAAGGCAGCTAGTCATATTATTTCCCCCATATTATGTCATATAGCTAATGTATGTTTCAAAACTGGTGTTTTCCCCCAACCATTGAAACTTTCCATCGTTACCCCAGTGTACAAGAGTGGTGACAGAGACGATATCAATAACTATAGACCAATTTCCATTCTACCATCTATAGCCAAAGTGATTGAAAAGTTACTAAACAATAGATTAATTAATTACCTTAATAAATTTAACATACTTTCAAAATCACAGTATGGTTTTCGGCAAAACAAATCGACAGAAGATGCAGTAATGTCCCTCAGTACTCTTATTACAAAGCAACTTGACCAAGGGCATAAGTGTTTAACTGTGTTCTTGGATATTAAGAAAGCTTTTGATACTGTCTCTGTTCCCATTCTTGTACAGAAACTGGAAAATATTGGTATAAGAGGCAATGCACTGCGTCTTTTTAAAGACTATGTATATGGAAGAAGGCAACGTGTAAAACTTGGGCAATTTCTAAGTCATGAATCGACGTTATCTTTTGGTGTACCACAAGGTAGTGTTTTAGGCCCTACATTATTCCTTATATACATTAATGATTTATGCGACTTAAGTCTTGACGGCGGTAGTATATTTTCATACGCAGATGATACTGCACTTGTCTTTTCCGGTTCCTCGTGGAATATTTTACAAGGAATTGTGGAGTCTGGTTTGTCTAAGGTTTCTCATTGGCTTAAATCTAATCTCCTCTCGTTAAATACTTCTAAAACTAACTACCTTTGTTTTACTTTAAATAAAAGAACGCAACCGGGAAGTAATTTTCATATTAAATTACATAATCAAAATTGTAATGTCAATCGTAATAATTGTAGTTGTCCTTTTATAACAAAAGTATCTTCTACTAAATATTTAGGTGTGATGCTGGACCAACGCCTGTCTTGGCACCCGCAAATAGAATTTGTTAATAGTAAAGTAAGAAAACTAATTTGGATTTTTAAAAAATTAAGACATGTTACGACAAAAAAGTTATTAAGCCAAATTTACGTCACACTGGTACAATCAGTTTTAGGTTATTGTATATCAGTGTGGGGCGGGGCTTCAAAATCTAAATTTCTAGAGGTGGAAAGAGGACAGAGGTCTATTATTAAAGTAATGAATTTTAAACCTTATACATTTTCAACGGATCAACTTTACTCAGACTGCGAATTATTAACTGTAAGAAAACTTTATTTATTGAGATGTATTCTTAAAGTACACAAGACTATCACTTTTGACTGTAACAAACAAGAAAAAAGAAGAAAAAAATTAGTCTCATATACTTGTCCAATTAAAACTAAATTTGCATCCAGACAATATGCATGGCAGTCTAGTTATGTATATAATCGTATAAATGAAAAGTTAAATATTAGTTCGCTAAGCTTTTACGATTGTAAGAAAGTCGTAACTCAGTGGTTACTCCGTTTAAATTACCTCGAGACAGAAGCTCTACTTTAATTCTATAATCATATAATTCGTACACACACACACACACACATACACACACACACACACACACACACACACACACACACGCACGCACGCACACACGCACGCACACACACACACATACACACACATACACACACATACTCACACGTTTTTTGTATTGTACTTTTGTATGTTACTTACTAGGATAGTCCCAGTTTCTGATTATAGCTGTAACTTGTTAATATTTAAATAAATATTTTTTATTTATTTTTATTATTTTATTGTTTAAATGCAAAATGTACTCAAGCAAGTGCTAATATAATAAAATCAAATTATAAATGAAATCAAAAATGGCAACTGTAATGTAACGTTATTACCATTTTCTATCTCAGCGATACAAAACAAATGGTTCCACCATTACTTCAGGTCTTAGTTCAAGTTCTTAAGCAAAGTAGCTCTTATATGAAAGATGCACATATCTTGATGCCAAGTTTTACTGGATTCTATCCAGTCAGGTGATTGAGAGAAACGATCAGACTTTTTAATCTACTAAAGTAGTAAAACTGGTACATTGAAAATATTTTTAGTTTAGTATAAATGAAGTGATTTCATTATTTATTTCATTGTTTTGATATAGCCTTATGTTTTTACGAGCTGACCTGATGAAAAGTGAATGCTGTCGCCCATGGACATTTGCAACTCCGAAGGAGCTACAAAATGCGTTGCCGGCCTATGTTCTTAAAGAACCAAAAATTAAAATATTTGAAGATCATCAAGATACCTAAGTTTCAAGATTTACGCAATTAAGTTGTCTAAAATAACAGGATGAAATAAGAAAAACTCGGAAAAAAATTATAACCTAAAATTAATGAAAACTTTAAACATCTACTTTAAAATGAAGTTATTTTAATTCTAAACGATTACTTGGACTGTAACAAAACAAATAGTTTCAAAATTTATGTTTCCTTGAGATTAATGCGTAACCCCTTATTTGTGGAAGGGCATAGAGTTCACGTATTTTATCAGATTTAGGGGAGAAACAGCTTGACCTGTTAAGAAACACAGCCTACATACAATTCAGAGATCAAGACGAAACGGTTTCTCCATAAACACTTCTTCACATAGACTTACGTACTTACGTCTTTAGAATTCCTTAATGCTTTTAATACACACTCAAAATAATAACAACATCCTTCCACGCATTTTCTTCCTTATTATCTTGAAAATAAGGATGATAATCCAGAAACAATTTTGCAACTTCTGCCCCATTGTCCTAGCACTTTAAAAGTATTTATTGGGGAGCCGTAATCCGTATCTCAAGATTGATGGTGTCATTGAGTAGGGATAGATTGGAAGTGTCCTTCAGAATTAAGTGTTCGCCGCAAAATAACGCAGAATCTGTTCGAAGTAACGTGAGTGGACGGGACCTATGCAATTTCGTTGGGGAGAAAATCAAGAGGATTTTGGAATATAGGGAGCCTTGTGATTAGATGTTCTCTTCACGATTGTGGATTTAGACAGGGTCCGTTATGTGTCTTTCTTTTTGTCTATTTTCTTAGTCCGTCTTTAATGAATATTGGTGAATGGTATTCATTATCTACTTACTTGAGCAAACATTAGATTTTTACCGGATCCACCGATTTGTTTTACAATTATTTTGGTATAGTTGCATCATAGCAACCGCGTAGTTACAGTTTAAAAATAGTCTATAATAGTCCTATTTTTTTACCGAATAAAAGATCGACTAAATTTAACGCAGTCTATTCGTATCATAACAGACTTAGTAACAGCCTGTAAATGCTCACTGCTGGACAAAGGTCTCTTCTCCAATTAAGGAGAAAGTTAAGAAACTTAAACCACCACCGGATATACATGTGTCAGAATATCTTCCGGCACATGTACGTTTCGTCACGATGTTTTCCTTGACCGCCGAGGACGAGATGTATTTAAACCCAAGCACTTGAAAATTCACTAGTGCATTAATCATTGTTTAAACCCGCGACCTTCGGTTTAGATCGACGATCTCACTAAGCCATCTCATCTCAGCTCGCATATTTTTTATGAATTTCTAACACTTAGAATTTTT
>DVVJ01001274.1:0-11814 GCA_018234505.1 Junonia neildi neildi | reverse complement strand
TTAATTTAAATTATAAAATCGAAATTTTGACTCCAGATTCTGAAGAGAACACCTTGGGTACGGGAGACGATATTTTTAATTTAAACCTATCAGTTAACTATAGGGTTAACCTATGAAACCATAACCATTTTAAGTAACCAGGGTCTGAAAGCTAATATATTTTATTTAAAATCTAGGTATTGAAAAAATAAAAACAAAATTATTATTAAGTCACTTTATTGAAACCACAAAGATGACAAAAATAAACCTCATCTATGGACAAATATATAGGTATTATGAAATACACTGTTAACACGGTTTCCATAATTCAGGTGTAAAATTTCGATTTTATAATTTAAATTAATTTGACAAATTCTCAAAGGACATTATCATATAAGTGTTACGTCGACAGGATTTTTTACAGATAAAAAAAATCCTAAATATAAGTTAAACTGTACACTAACAATGATTTTTCGTATAAATCCTTTTATATAAGTAAACTTTCACACTTCTTAATTTGCCATATATTTATACATAATTGCAAACATGGGCACTTCAGAATCAGCTTATATTATATTTACATTCGTTTTCATTTTAACGAAAATTCGCAAAAATAATTACATAATTGTAATATAATATGACATTAAGTTGGCCTTAAAATCTACACAGTACATACAATTGCAATAAATTTAATTGATAGACAATGCAAGAAAAATTATGAGAACTCTTAAAAGTGGCGAGGATATTATGCAACCGTATTTATCGCAATAATCTGTGGAGCAAACGCCAAAAAATTCTTGTGGTTAACCCTTTTAACATTTTCTTGCATTGCCACATTTTTTCAACCATTAATCACTGATGGGTAAAAGTGCACGTATAATTATTTTAAACATCAATGAATACAAAACGTAGATAAAATATGATTTGAATGGATTAATACAGGTACATATTTTTTTATTGCTTTAAAATACTATGTTATTTCTCCATTTATCTGATATAGATCTTATTTATAATTAAAATTATGTAATTATGTAATGATGCATAAAAAACTTATTTTCGCAAAATCTATTTCGTTACTTTTTATTGAAGTTATTATTAAAACTGTTATAGTTAATCATAAATGCATTTTTTTTCAAGCCAGGTTTGTTAGTTACAATTTACATACATTTCGTAAATTTCATCATTCTTAAGCTAAGATAAACAAATTTTTGGCACAATATTTAATGATTTTGTTATACAATAAATTAAAATTTCGGTAAATATACGTATTAAGTAATAGGAGAGTTTCAGAATAATAATAAAACGTGTAAAATATTAGGTGGCTGGAATCATTTTTTTCTTTTAAGTAATAAATCCTGAGAGAATAAAAAAATAAAATTATATAAGAGAAACTGTAAGCATACGCCAAATAAAATACTTAGGCCGTTCCAAATAATTAACCATAGATGAGGAAATATGCCCTTAGTGGTTAATTTAGCTTGTATAAAATATACATTTCAAATTACTATAAAATAATCAGTACATTTTAATAAAACTTAATCCGACCTTTGTTTCCTCAATCGAAATAATCGAATCCCTTATTATAAGTCATTTAAGATATTTATTTACACGCTAGAGTAAAACAGAAATGAAATTAAAACTAAACAATATCGACGATCTACGCAAACTATAATATTAAGGAAACATGTCATTCTTACAAATATAAAGTTTAAACATGTAGTGACTGATTTTAAAATTTTGGCCCAATTCCAATATTCAAAATATAAGATAAGAAAAAAAATCATTCAGCTTATTCGCCACAGTATTATCAATAATAATTATAATCACTAAACCTATTCATTGTTTTCAATGCCAGCTCATAAGCCACAATTACTATTAATAATAACGAAAATCGTAAAAGTAATTTTATAAAATAAATAACAATATACGTGAGCAAAGACTTAAAATAGCAAATGAAATGGATAATTAAAATTCTACTCGCCGAACGGCAGCAAAAAGGAATGACAACATAAATATTAAGACAAAATCTTTAGTACCATGCAACTGATATCGGATAATCGTGACGATCACCTCTAGTATATACAATTAGACAATGACACTTAATATCACTCAATTCAACCACTTTTATATAAAAGATACACTTAAGTCGCGGATAGATGTCCAATCGTGGTCCTTAAATTTTAATTTAAAACGGGGATCAGTGGGCCATCTCGATGTGCCGTTGCAAACTCTTCTTGTTCATGTAGAACCGGTCGCACATGGCACATGGGAAGAACACTTTCTCGTTGTCAGAGTGTCGGGCTCGGGTGTGCGAGGATAGATCGAGAGCTCGCGCGAAGTAGACTTTACAGATATTACAAAAGAATTTAGTGACCGTGGCGTGCATCGTTCGGTGGGCTATGAGGTCGCGCGGGGTGGCGACGCCGTCGCCGCACTGCCCGCACGTGAACTCGCCGGGCGGCGGCGCCGGCGCTCCTCCGTCGTCGTCCGACTGGTCGTCACCGGAGTCTTCTGCGTGGTGCATAGTCCTGTGCGAATTGAGAGCTTTAACGCTCTCGAATTGGGCGCCGCACACTTCACAGGAATGTGCGTCGTCGTCCATCTGTGTCGAACTGCCTTCCCCGCCTTCGTAGTGCTTCTTCATGTGTACGATCAGAGTAGATTTCCGCGTGAAGCTCTTGTCGCACACGGGACAAAACACGGAGTTCGGTTGGTGAACTTCGTCCATGTGACGCTGGTACGCCGCTCGCTTTGTGAACTCTTTATCGCAAAGGTTGCAGTATCTGTCTTCGGCTCCGCCTGATAAATTGTTCTGGTGATCCATTTCGATGGAGTCGTCTGATCGCAATTTTTTATTAGGATTAACGACAGTCACTTCTACCTCTGGAGGTAGTCTCCTTTTAGCTATGGAGGCTGGAGTCGAAGTCTGTGCTCTAGGAACTGTATCCACTACTTCGTGCTTGCTTACCTTACTGGTAACTTTGTTCTGAGGCATCCAAAGTCCAGTGTTGTTCGCCGCGGCTTTGCCATCAGGGGAACGTAAGTGCCAACCTCGGTGGCTTTTTAATGCAGCAATTGAAGTGTAGCTCTTGTGACATATTTCACAATCAAACGTCTGGGGCTGGTTTTGTATCTGATTGATACATTGATGATTTTGCAGGGCTAATAATCCGACAAATTGTTTGCCACATGTATCGCAAGGGTAACGGGCTTGGTAATCAACACTGGGATCGACAGAATCTTGATCACCGTCATACTCAACGTCCATTTCTTGACTCACATCCTGAGATTTACTTGATCCTTGATTTGCATTATAACCCAGTAACTCACGAGCATGTGCCGCCTTGAGATGCTCATAAAGTTCTAGCGTTGAATTCAGAGGTTTTCCGCAAATTTTACACATTTGAACTGTAGATTTATGAACATTTTTTCTATGACGATAATAAGATTTCTTATCTGAAAAAGTTATTTTACAAATTGTACAGCTCGACCTGCCTTCACTCGACGATTGTGTCTGTGTTTCAGAAGCACCACCTGCATTCGGATTAATAACTCCATGCTTTGCGCGTTTGTGCTTCCATAAACTAGTCCTAAGTGGAAATCTTTTGTAACATAACTCGCAGGAATATGGCAAAGCGTCTTGTGAGGTCTGTTGCATACTATTCGACAGATTTGTGAAATTAAAACTGTTAAATTGTGGGGTCGACAAAATAGCGCCGTTTTCGTCGACATTATATTCATCCTCTTCTGTAGAAGCTTGCATGGTGTTCTCCTCACTATCGTTCCTGTCATTAAGAAGGTCCGCGTGCAGGACCTTTTTATGTTTCCATATATTTTTCTTGTGCATGAATCCTTTGCCGCAAATATCACAGCAATAGGGAGCATTGGGAACGTAAGGACTAAAACCGGGTTGCATAGAGAAATGACGTTGAATAGGTTTTCCAATAATTTGAGGACCAAAGCCTTTACTTTCTCCAGGTTTTCTGTTAGTTGTAGGCACTCTGGAATGAATACGCATATGATTGGAATACGCCTGACGGCTTTTAAACGACCGTATGCATATGTCACAGTAAAATTCAGACTCGCCAGGAGTGCGCATAGCTACTCCAGGATGAACCTGTTGAACATGTTCTGATAACTTTTGCGGCGTACTGTAAGAGTTAGAACAAATGCTACAAGGGTAGAATTTAACCCGCAAGTGTGTATTCTTATGTTCTGCAAGTTCTGAGGGACGCAAGAACTTCTTTTCACATTGGTCGCAATGATGAGCGACTTGATTATGTTCAGCTACCTGATGATCTGTCCAAGCATCGACGGTCTCAAATATTGCATTACATTCTGTACAAGAATAATGATACTCTTCTGCTTCCTCTTTTACAAGAGACATATCGGGTTCATTACTTTGCACACCCAATGTTCTATCGGAGTGTTCCATATAGATATGTTTGTTAAGATCAGCAGCTTGCTCGAACTTAACATCACAATGTTGGCAGTGATGAGGCTTCTCCTCGTTATGAATTATTTTTAAATGCTTAACTAAATTCGGGTAACTACTGTTCTTTTTACCGCAAATAGGGCAATCTGTAGGTCGACCGTCAACACACTTGCTCTGATTATCAGGATCAAAGCTGCCAGCATGTATAGCTACAGCATGTTCGTTAAACTCTTGCAGGCTCAAAAACTTTTCAGAGCATAATTCACAGCAGATTTCGACTGTGCAATCTCCGTTACGAATGTGTCTTTTTCCTATGCTTTTGTCTTTAAATCGGATACCACAATGAACGCAAGAATTAGGGAAACGAGATTGTCCGTCTTCATGTACGTCAAGAACATGCTTCATAATAAATTGCTTCAATTGGAATTTTGCTGGACATAATTTACATACGTACGATCTAGCGTTAAGTATATCTTTGTATTGAATTTTAATATCCTTGGGTTCTTCCACTACTATGTCATCAGTGATGCCATTTTCGTTATAGATTATTTTCCAAAGATCTGTGCAAGTATTGGATCTCATGTGACTGAGTAAAGCCCCAATATGAGTAAAAGTTACCACACAATTGTAACATGTATGTTTAGGAACTTTGTGTCCATTTTTCTGTAAATGTTGTATTACTGCTTTCCGACGAGGATGTTCTTTGTTACAACAAAGACATCTCTTGGTATTAATCTGTTGTATAATATCACGATATTTGAGAATAAAATCTCTCTGAGTTTTTGTAACGTAAACTTTATCGGGATCAACATCTTTTTCCCCTTCATCTCCGTCAACCGTGTCATTTGGATCCACGGTTTCATCGAGTTCTTCCTCATTTCCATCACTATTATACGAATTCGTTTGCATTTCCTCATTTATCTCAACAACTGGTGCTATGCTCATGGGAGGTAAATCCTCGTCATCTTCATTTTCTTCGTGATTCATGTTTTGTTCATCATTATCTTTTTCTCCATTCTCTTCATCATTTTCTTTGGCATTATCATCGTCTCCATCAGCTTCATCATCAATATTATTTTCAATATCCATATTGTCTTGACTTTCTCCATTGTCTTCATGATTCTCTTTTTCGTTATCGTTCATTTCTTCCATATTATTATCATCTTCTTGAGTATTTTCTTCCCCGTCATGAACATCTTGATTTTCATCATCTTGGATATCAGTCTCTTGCTGGCGAGCAATTTCAATTTCATTTTCAGAGTCCATGTCTACAGTGTCATAATTCTGTCCTTGGTTGTTTTCATCATCAATTTCATCATCTTCATGATTTTGATTGACAAAACCATCTGGCTCGGACAAGATTGTTTCCACTTGAAATGATGCTATTTCTGGCTCGGATATTAATGTTTCTGGACTTTCGGGTCCAGAATTGATTATTTCTGGTTCAGACACTAAGACTTCTGGTTTAGCAGTTAGCAAAGTCTTTAAAATTTGAGGTTCCTTTTTCTTTATTTGTAAATCTTTAAGAGCCTTAATTCGAAGCGGATATGGTAAGTTGTTTTGCTGAGTTTTCCCAGTTCTTATCGGTATTGGCTTTGGTGGGGCTACAATTTTCTGAGGCATCATTTTAGCTGGCATAGATTTAGGATGGAATTGCATTTTGTGGCTAATAGGATTTGGCATTAATCTCGCCTTGGGATTGAATGGATTCGGCCTGAACTTAGGTTGCATATGAGCATGAGATTTCTTTGTTGCCGTTTTGTTGGTGTATCTATCGAAATTATGCGCGTTAAGTTCGTGTCGCCGAGCGTTATGAGAGTATCTATAAGATCTTCCGCATACTAGACAATCTTTTGAAGCGAGCTGTTGAATACCTTGTCGGGCATGAAGAGTTTCGCCAGTCGGACGCATCACGGTAATGGAAACCTCAGGCATGTTAGGCACATTAGTGTACGCTTGCTGCTCCATCATCTCTTCCTCGTCTTCATAGTCTTCATCTTTCTCACTCTCCATTCCCTGGAAGAATATTATTACGGTTCGTTAAAAAAATTACAAACATGCTCAACAATAGTAGTAAGCGTTTTTTTTTTTTAAATTATTATTTAATTCTTTATGATAAGCAATACTATTTTTACTTAAAATATCTTTTTTAATATTATTATAAAGTGTATTGCTTACATCTAATATGATAATACAATAGAAAACTAATAACTAAAAGTTAGTTTGAAATATTAAAAAAATAACATCTCCAAATAAAAAAGGTATATTTTTTTCTTTAAAAATACATTTCATATTAATTTATTTATGTAACATATACATTTTCAACATTTGCCTTAACTTTTTGTTACACAAACATAATTTAACCTTTAAAACACAATAGCCCAAATGAAGAAGCATAGTTTTAGTTAAATTCTACTCATTATTTTCTATAGACCAATATCTCAAATGCTATCAATTTTGAAGTTATCATAAAAACTTGTGCTATTTATTATTGACCGAGACATAAAATTAAATACTATTTGAGAAATTGGCCATACTTAAAAATTGAAAATTACTAACTTAACAAGGACAAACTTAATAATAAATTCCACATTAGATATATCTATTAAACAAAATTAATTTTAACAAAATAATGTAACATACTTTGTATCGTAAATATTTTAGGTATAAAAAATCTTCATTGTAATATTAATACGACTCTTAACTTAAAATATTATGAATATGAAGTATCTTTAAAAAAATAAATTACTTCTAAAATGACATGTGTAATATAATTTTGACCATAAATATTAAATGTAAAAAAAAAATTAAAGTACAATGATATTTTTAAAGTTTTAAGACGAGACGCAAGGAGTACAAAGCGGGACAGTGTGCTCTCTGCATATAAATGTCCCGCATTTCTGACAAAACTGTTTGGTTCTTCTGTCCAACTTCTTTGATTTAAAACAAATCCTGCATCGTCTTCTGTTCTTGTAAAACTGTGTAACATGTTCAAATGTTGAGAATTTAATCCTCTTGATATCAATATTACTGTATGATGGTACTGGCACCTCATTTTCCATTAAACTTAATGCTAACTCTCTTATAAACAAACGCCTTTGAACAACACTATTTGTATTATTAGAGGACCATATGACTTGCGCATTAACTGAAGCGATATTTAGAAGAGTGAAAAATAATGAAAGTGTCCAATCATTTGAGTGCTGCATAGTGGTGTAGTAGTGCATCAAAACATCAATAACTTCTACCGAAGACTGATATTTTTTATACAATGAAACAACCGATGAGCTGGTATTATATCCTCTTTTATAAAAATGTGGATCATTTGTTAAGACATTGACAACCTTTGAATTCTGAGTTACATATGACCCGAGATACATTTCTTTATCATAAAATCCATTGATAAATGTTTTTTCTTTTCTATATGTGGATAAGAAAATTGGTGGTATCATATCATCTTTTGGATGAATGGCTCCAACACTAAATAATTTATATTCTGACTTAAGTTGATTCATTAAATTGTTAGAAGTGAACCAGCTGTCCATGATCACAGTTCGTCCAGTGCCTGCTAAATGTTGCACTAACTTTGCAGCTATTTCGTCACACCCAAAATAAGGATCAGTTATAACATCTAAGTTTGTTACATAAAAGTTTACCGGGTCTATTAGTAATACCAGTTTTAAGCCATTTTTTAAATTTTTCTTCTCTATATTATATCGAAATGGACAAGGACCATGAACTGGTATTATGACCTCATCAATAACAACTAAATTACCGACGTCCAGTGAAGTCCTACAGTTTAACGCGAATATTTCAAAGACTTTCCTCATTCGCTTCATAATATCAAACTGCACAATGCTATCATCATCCTCATTATCGAAACTAATGTTTTTCAGCAGGAATTTAAATCTTTCTAAGGTCATCGCATTCCGAACACAAGGTGCTCCATACTCATTATGCCAGAGGTCACTGTATTTTTGATGTGTAGGTCTCATTATGCCATGGAAATAAAGTATTCCTATTAGTGTTCTGATTTCAATCGCATTTGTATATTCAGATTTTTTTTTATTATATTTTAGTATTTTCTCATTTGTTGATATAACAATTAATTCCAGTAAATCATCAGTAAACAGCAACTGCCATGCAGTTTTAGGTAGAGGACAATTTTTCGTTGAAACAAAATTTCGTTTCCGTAAATTGGTTACATGCTTTATTTTATTAGCAGCATCAGCAGTGGATAACTTAGGATTTTTTGATAAAATTTTCCTGTTTCTACACAAGTAACCATTTTTGCAATCAATGAAGTCATCAATCACATCGTCATTATTCATATCTGCCTCAGAGTCAGAATCATGGTCAGACTCGTGTACCACATCACATTCTTCCAAAGACTGTAGCGAGTCAATGACTTCATCTTCTTGGACCATATCCAGTATGGCATGAACTCGATGCCAATCCATCCGAGGATCTATATTTTTCTGTGGATGAAATTAATTCAATTGAACTATTCTCACACTAAGTGACCTAAATACCTTATAAATTATAAATAATACATATAGTGGAATACAAGGTAAAAAGTGAAGCGTCATGTTAAATATCAATGTAGTGTATCAACATAATACAATTGAGTTACTCAGTGATAAGAAACTTGGACATTTAATCTTTACCTTATCACTTCTCGGTGTGAGTCCAAGTGAAGCCAAAATAGGCGGCCCTTCAGGCTGAACTCTACTCGATGAGCCTGCATTCTGAAATGGAATTTTAAGATTATTTCAATTCATAAAAATAAACAAATTATTAATATTGAATTAACATAGATTTTATTAATATTTTAAATTATATTTCAAAATGTTACACTCAACATGAATACTTATTTCATATTATGTAATATTTGCACTAGGTAATATAATTATAAGATACAATACTCAAATATTATTGAAAAATTCTTTTTTGTCCATTGTATGCTGACATGGCATGTGCTTTTGAAATGTCCTTGACATAAAATCATACTAAGTTTAATTCCAATAACAATTTTATATTACCAGATATTTATTTATTTTTGTTTTTGTGTGTAAATAATAGCTTAAAGGGTTTTAAGGGTTATTGTATTTACCTCAATATCTGGATATGATCCATCAATGACCACTCCATCATCATAAGCTTCATCTGATAAGGGTTCACTTTTAATTTTCACCTGGAAATGCAATAGCAATCATATAAATACTGTGACATAAGGGTACTGCTAAAACTAACAATGAGGAAAAATGCCCACCTCTTCTAGTAGGCTGCTCTCCTTATTAATTAGAGACTGTAACTTGTTTTGTGTCCTTTCACATACTGTCTTAAATATGTGCCAGTTATTTACATTGTCCATGCATTTCCTGCAGACATTAGTTGGCAGGTCGTCATTCTCGCTTATCTGAAAAAATAATGCGCAACAATCGTTTTACTGAAGCCAAAAACACGCGCGCGTTTCATCATCTCTCTTATACATGAACCGAACCGCGCCTCATGACTGTATAGATATGGCGCGAGGAGAAACTAAGTAGGTAGGCGTAGGTATATCCGCGCGACACGGAGCGCCTGCTTCTCGACCGAATAAGTAGAAGCGAGTCGAGTGGCAACCAGCGAGCCCCTCGAGGGTTACCGCTCGATATAAGCACACACACATCTACAGCGCACTCACGCCGACACCGACGCTCGCTCGAGGGACGAGCTGCACTGGCCTGGTCGTCCGATAAATCAATACGCCCGATGTCCAACGCCATGCCTAACTAGCGATATGTAGACCCCCTCCCGGCTAAACCTCCGGGAATAATGCCAAACCCGACCCTCCTCATGCGAGCTATCCCTTGCCGGCTGCACGAAATGCGACGCGACACGGCCACGATTCGAGCGATAGCCGGGGAACATTACAAAATGGTGGACGTTCTTACGACATCTTCACCTAGACGCAGCGTTGCCTGTCATTATACGAACAGAGCCGGATGACGAGTTCTCACGTACACCAAGGGTCTACTTTCACTCAAAACACCATTTTGACACATAATTATTGCATTACATACCTGAACTGACACGCAATCTTTAATTTTCGAAGCGAGGACAGGAGGTTCCGAGTCATCCGAACTGGTGGTAGGAAATATCGGTAGTAATTCGCAACGAGATGACAAGCACAGTCTACAAACACGATCATAATTCACATTCATTGTAAATAAACAAAATTTTGAATGTATTAACACCTTCTACAACATTTAAAACACAGACGCCATGTCACCACGACCACTTCAACACAAAGCACTGCATATCGTTCTTGCTTGAGCACGATAGCGGCTGATGATGAGCATGAGAAGTCGATGTTCGGTCGGAATAGCTGGGTCGAGTCGCCGACCACCTGTCGTTCTGCGCATGTGCGCGTAATATGGCGTCAAGCGTACCAACTTTCCACAGACGAAAAATGAATATTTCCAGAGATCATAAACAGTTGAACATTGAAATGATGTAGATACAAAATTAAATAACATTATTAAGATGTTTCATGATAATAGATAGATATATATATATTAATAAAATTTAGTGTTTTTATCTTTTTATTATGATGGATTCAAATATTGTTTTAAAAATATAAATATAAAATTGTAAGTTTTGCAATTTTAGTAGTTGTTACAATTTTGTAACAATTATTGATATACTTTTTTATTAAAATATTCTAATAAAAATATGAAG
Organism: Junonia neildi neildi; assembly: GCA_018234505.1. NCBI lineage: Eukaryota > Metazoa > Arthropoda > Insecta > Lepidoptera > Nymphalidae > Junonia > Junonia neildi. The sequence goes on along the minus strand of DVVJ01001274.1, from coordinate 677 downwards.
GCCGATTTAGGTATGTAGTTATTTTTAATATTTTAGAGTGTAAGTTATAAAAACAAAAATCGAATCGAGGATAGTTTTAGCTAATAAAATCATCTATTTTTGTCTCCACAACTGCTACAATTATAACGTATAATATTTTTAAAGTTTTAAATATATGTGGCGACATTCTTTTTTATCTCTTTTAAGAGTTGGCGTCCAAACTAAAGATTCACTACTTTAGAACTTATAGTCAGACTTATAACTTAAAACCAGGAGAACATTTAACCTGCGTCAACAAAAAAAATATGTATGAATAACGTGATTATCCAAATTCTTAAGGGCTTCCGTAAATTACGTGAGGTCATTTTTTTTAATTTTCTGCCCTCCCTCCTCCTGGTGAGATGCCGGGAGATTTTATTCAACTCCGTCCCTCATCCCCCAATCTCACGTTTACGTAAGTAACCCACATTTTTCAAAATGTGGGTTACTTACGTAAGCGCGTTAGATTGTTATTGTAAAAAGAAAAAAATGATTCGTGCTTTTTTACGATTAGTTAAGACGATTTATCAATATTGCTCAGAGTTATAAGTTTAATATATATGTTTAATAAATCGTAGCTAATATGATTTAAAAAATAATATCTACTCTAATTCATATTAATATAAATTGAGCTATTTGGTATAAAACAAATATCGTGG
>DVVJ01001273.1:0-11817 GCA_018234505.1 Junonia neildi neildi | reverse complement strand
ATGGACCTAAAGTATGTAGCATTTAATTTATTACCTACCAATAACAATGTCTAAAATATGATCTTAAACGTGCCATACCTTAAGTCAACGAAACGTAATTACCATGCCAATTGGGAATGAAAACGATAACCAACCCAATCAGCCACAAGCTATCTATCATGTAATCAACCGCATGTTTATGGCGACTATTTTTTTAAAATAAAAACAAATATATTTAACTGCGATACAAGACACCAGCATAAAGAATCCGCACACAGACAACTTCATCTTTATGTTTGTAAGATTTTTCTCATAAGTCATTTTTAATAATTTTTTATTAAGCGTATGAAGTTGCCAAGGTACGAATAAACAGTGCAAAAGAAGGAAAGAAAATATGAAAATTATAAAACATATATATTTAATGAGAGACTTACTTTCGTCGTTAACTCCAGCGGAAGGTGATTCAGGAGGCGAAGCGAACACAGGAGGAGCAGAGTCTGGTGGGGTCCAGTCATCTTCACCGCCACTAAGCGGCTCTCCATTCTAAGAAAAAAAAGATAAAATTAAAATTTTTATCTTGTTACAAAGGGGTACTTTATTAAATTTGCATTTTCATGTATATGAAGATCTGGACGTTGGGATATAGCGGACAAAAATAAGAGATACCTCGTCACACTCCTCGACTATAAGCGATGGGAAGTTCCCAATCACCCCATTTGCTTCTCCGCGCCACCATCCATCATCTACGCCATGGGCGTCTCGGGAAACGATACGGATTATCTGAATAAAATATATTTCTTTAGTTTATCCATAAATATATCATTATAATATTTAAACTTGAGCCTCTGTACCTGTCCTTCTTCCAAATTCAATTCATCTGACGCTTCAGCATCATAATCGTATAGCGAGAAGCAATATCCAAGTGTCGGTAATGTTTCAGGTTTAACTTCTTGTTCCACTTTTGGAGCTTCTTCGACAACAGGTTCTACTTTAGACTCTTCTGGCTTAGCCACGGGTGCAGAAATGACAGATATTTGATCGGGAGATTGTACAACATCGGCATCCTCTCCTTCCACCGTATAATCGACAGATGAAAACGATATTTGCGAAACTAAGCCTGGGGCACTGGTAGTCTAAAAATGGAAGTTATAATGTAAGTAGTATAAAAGTAGAAAATTATTTGTTTTTTTTTAGTAATAGATGTAAAGTCAACCTGTTCTCTATCAACATCAAGGTAGTTGTGTGGCACATATCCTTCTTCTCCGCGATAGTTACGAGCACGGAGCCAACCATCGCCATCTCCTTCACCAACTACCTCCAGTTGTTCATTCTCAATAATCGACAGTTCATCTGGATTTTGAGCCTAGTAAAGTGAAATAAATTAGTTTTACCAAAATTAAATAATATTTAATATTAACTTCATAATTTACTCACAGTGTAAGAATACAAAGCGGTACACTTGTACAATGAAGGAGCGGGTGGTTCAGCAGTTTGCGGTGGGGTGGATTCGGCTTCTGGTTCACCCCAGTTAACCTGAGTAGGATCATCCCAACCAACAGTAAGTTGCTCAATACGCATACGCTCTTCTTCCAACGCAGCTGAAAAAAATACAATTAGTTAATGGAATGAATAAAAAACAAAATACATTTAATTATGTAAAAACACAAAGTACCATCAACTTCTTCATCCTGTTCGTCTTCATTTTGTGAACCAGATGTGGTACGCTGGTGCCCTCCAGAGGTACTAGCCACAGCTGAAGTGGTTGGTGCCTCTCCTTCGGTGTTATCGCTATCGTAGAATGAGTCTGAACTTGGTTGATCCTGAAGATATAATATTTTTAATGTCAAATGAACATAAAACTATAACAACAAATGGATAAAATTTGAAATATGACGTACAGCTGCACCCGAGGCATCAGTGCGAACACTGAGTAGACTGCTACTGCGTGGTAAAGTTTCTTGAACAGCAAGCAAATCGATTTCTTTCAGCCATTCGTCTACAGGGGCACCACTGACCCTTAGGCATTCCAATCTTGCCTCATACTTTGCCTTTGACGTCTCCGATCGTCGAATGTTAGACCTCAATTCATCCATACGAACATCTAGTTCTGGACCGTTGGGATCATTGGGATCAACCTACACACCAAATGAATTTAGATATGATAACTCTTAAGTCAAGAAACAAAATAAAGAAATGTATGTAATCGGCTCACTCTCTGTCCCGCATCTCGCATCGCTTGATAAAGATGCAACTTTCGCGTGGCATCTCTAACCAGAGCTGTCTCTCTGACGACTCGTGTTGCCCACCTACGAGCCTCTTGCGCTAGAGTCTGCGATACGGATTCATGCTCCATGGTAACGGTGTCAACCGGGTCGTTGTCGCATGGCTCGAAGTCGTACTGATCAAAAATTTTTATAAGTCAGAAAATAAATTTATTTATTTCCAAAATATATACTATGAGAATAATTACCTGAATATGTTGTTTCAGTACGGGATAATATAAATAAAGACATTGCAGATTGTATTCACGGGTAAGTTGCTGGGCTTGATCTCTGATCTTCCCAAAGGAGTGTTGTGTGGCTGAACAAGTAAGTAGCTCGGTGCGCCCCATCAAGGTAAGAAATTCAGAAACCTTTTCGTATACAGCTGACTCCATGCTTTGCATGCATGTTTGTAATTCGACCAAAAAGTACCGATTCTGTTAAAAAAGTTTTATTACTATTTTAATCGGTTTATTACAATAACTAATATCAAAATACGTTTATCTTTAAGGAAACGTACTTGATGTGCATTCGCAGCAGCAATACTGAGAAGATAATCGTTTCTGGCACCGGTTGACTTTTCCTCCAATTGGTCCCGACGAGATGAAACCTTCGCACTATTCTTTTGTAACGAAGTAATTGATTGAAAGAATGATCCCTTTTTCTTTTTTAATCTGGTTGTAAAATATGGAAATGATTATCAAAAGCTGATCTATCTGCTTTTTAATAATTAAAAAAATATTTAAATATACGTATATTAAAATACAAGCGTTCACTAATCAACCTAACTCTCCACCGTATCTTGTCCACCTATCAGCTTACACAGCTAAAAAGACTACAGCACGTTCAAAATCTTCATCTTCATCGTCATCGATAATATGGGTAATATTACAGAATATACACTGCTCCAGAACAGTCTTTGTACACAAGAAGTTCTTAAGTTATAAATAGTAATAAGTAATACTTGTAGGTATATGTAATACTTGTAGACATCTGTATTGACCGTATGGGTGTCTGTCGTGGTCTGGGTATTTGTGTCTGTGTTGTGTGTGTGTTCCGGACTTCCGACACAAGATCTAATGACCTTACTGGGGGGCCGTTGGGTGTGTGGCGTTATTATTTTTTATATTTATATGTACCTTTATATAACATATTGTATAGATTATGATGGCTATGTAGGTATGTACCCACATAAGTAACATTGTAGTGTCGTAAGAAAAAAGTAAATAAATCTATTGTGTAATAGAAAAAATAACTTACTTTTCTTCGATATCTTTAGCCTTGTCCCTGACATCGTGAGCTGTGTGTTCTTCGTCAAAGTATAACTTTTTAGTCTTATCCACATCCAGCACTGTTAATTGTAATTCTTTATGCGCCTGCGCCAGCGAGTCAGTGCACTGTTTTGATTAAAGTAATCATCTAATTAATGGTAAAATATAACAAAGAAAAAAATCGTTGAGAAATCAATGGCACAACAACAATAAAAAAAAAAATCGGTAAGCACGAAAACAATGAGTAACTCGACGATTCAAAGTTTCTATAATTTAACTTCGTAGGTAGGTAGGTAGGTTCATGGATTAGGTTAGTTATCGCTTGATGTATTGAAAGTCTCAGCCAGTCATACCTCGGGAATAATTAATGTTCCCATGGTAACTATTATTCAATTCGGACCCCTACTTACTGTATATACTTATATTTCATAGTAATCGTTTCAGTATTTAGTAGTTACGACGTGACAGCAAAACAAACTAACAAAGTCACTTTCGTATTTATAATACATATACTTAACTAAAAAATTAAAAATTACCTATATCGATATAATATCGATGTACAAATGTACATGGCTTAAACTGTACCCACGTAGAAATATTTTTAATACTTTCATGCTCCACAGATTGCTGGATTTATTTAATCCGCAAGAAAAATCTTTTTCAGATTGGAATAGTGCTTTCAATATAATTGAGATTGACACGTCAAAGTAATACTGCACTCCCCTGCAGCAGTAAAAGCTAGACAAAGAATTTTCCGCCGCTCTTTGACGTCATGATATCGAGTGGCGTACTAAGTTTATTTTTATTCCTTTTCGGTTCCGTTCGAAATATTCGGTAGAAACATCACTAATTTAGGTACTGGTGATACTCTCAGAATTACAGAGCTGACATTTCGTAGCTATTTTCTCGTTTTACTTTCTCAGTATCTGCTTTTACAAGCTTTGACATTATTTTAGTAATTGTATTGATAGGTATTCTTAAATAGCTAAATTTAGTTAAAAAAACCGCCTTTTTAGGTGAATTTGAACTATTTTATGTGAGAATATCTACTTAATGCCATTATTAATTTAAATTATTTCTTATACCAATTTTAAGTTTGTGTTAAATTTATCTAAAAAAGAAGAAATTATCGAAGAGAACGTATCAAACTCTATAAATTAACTACCAAAAACATTACCAAAATATTATCTTAATTACAATTAATCTCGGTTCGGAAGAGTCTCGAAGAGTCTGGAATTTCCGGGACTTGAGAATATTGGGACTTCCTAATACTTAAATCTCCAGAAGAACGAAAAGACGTATTTGTCCACGGTAATGTTATTCAAGTTCCCATGTCGATGTCGTATTGAATATATTGTAGAGTCTATTATGTAGTATATTGTACTTTATTTTTAAGTGTATACCGTTACTAAATATTAAAAATGGAAGATAAAAACCGAGTAACTCCGTTACCTTATTAGCTATTGCAAACAAAGATTTAAAAAAACCACAAAATGCAATTATTTACATCAAACACAAGATAATTTGAAGAGATCTGTGCATTAGTAACTCACCTTTTTAGCAACGTTCAGCTTGTGCTGTCGCAGAACCTTGGCCTCGTCGGCGATCTGCTGCTGGAACACCTCGACGGCGGCCAGCCGCGCCCGGGCCAGCTTCTCGTTCTCTTCGAGCACAGTGCGCCAAACGTTCCACATGTTCCTGTGTGATAATTACACATTATAGGTATATTATACGAATTACGTTTCAGTCTATTTCATTATTTCTAAAGTCGCATGTAGATATAACTAGGCAAATTATAGAGTCGAAATCACGAGTCGATGTAACGAGTTTAAATTGACCATCAAATAAATTAAACAGTAGTAGACTGTTATTTTATTTGTAACATAACAAATTAAAAAAAAAATAAAGAAAAGTTAATAAAAAACACATCATTAAAATAATGCAAAGATGTATCATGGAAACAATAAAAAATGTTATGTAGCAAAAATACATTCGCAAGGCAAATGAAAGAAAAAATTCTAAGTAAACTGAACATCGCATAACAATTCGCAAAGTCGTAGTAAGTCGCATTGCTGCAAGTCACTTTTACACTTTATTGAACATAGTTATAAAAACACAAAAGAGCTTAAAAATTGATTGAATAAAAATGCTCTTAAATAAAAAGTATCGTTTTCTTCTTAGGGTGCATTTGAACTTAACGAACACCAAGTGAGCGAGGATTTTAAGAACTTTCTGAGAACGTTTTTATATCAGACAGAATAACGAAAGAATGCCTGTATACAGTAAATTGGGCTAGTGCAACCCAATTAGTATAAAGCCCTACCTTTACCCGAATAATTGTTACATAAATTAATAAAAATTCAAAGAAGAAAAGATCAAACTTATAGCTAAATTAAAATCAGAAAGATCTAAAGAAAAAGTTTCAGTACCTATTACGAAAATCTTGGTAATATTTAATGTCTGCGGAGGCGAAATCACCGTTCAGACTTATTAAATAAACATAAGGCAAGTTGTTAACGTGGGCGCAATGACTTATAAGAGATAGACATGTTATACACCTACATGAGTGCATTTTAAAGTGGCGCAAGTAGTACTATATCTATGGAATGTTACTTATAATAATATTTTGCGCTAAGAACGAGACAAGCGATTAGGGAAACATGTTGTTAGAAAGAGATAAATATACGTTATAAGTTGCGTTTTGATATTTACTGTGTGCAAACGCCTGATTTACCGATACAGGGGAGAATCGGCAATAAATGACCTCTCGATTTTACTAGTGCTTAAAATAATAAAACCAATTGGGATAAAAAATATTTATTACAGAAATTAACCTAATTACATAATTATCACACGCAATATATTCGTACTGGTAACCTACTATCACGTATGTCTTATATTCCCTCAAATAAACTTAACTTATTTCGTTTTTGTCTTCTGTAATCCGATTTTAAAGCAGGATGTTTTTTATGTGCAAAATGTATACGTACGTTAACGAACTTCTCTATAATAGCACGTATAAGGTGTAACCTGTGATTGTAGGTTGGATATTGTTCTAAAGAATGGGAATGTAAAGACGAAAACACGTCATTACAATTTAGAAAGGATTTTAAAATTTGGCTCTTTATAATTAAAATTTCCGTGGGGTCGGGAAGTATTATGTGGCCTTTTTCTTTAATGTGGTTTTTTATAATTACTTCTGACTTGACGCAAACTTTAAAAACATCCTCGCTAGGAAAACACAGTCCACCCAAATTTTTTAGTATTATTAATTTGTGGAACCACAGTTTTATATCAGATAATAGACTACCAGTGCAAATATCACACTTAAGCGATTTTACGAGTGTTCTTGATACCCAACCTGAAATATAACCAATTATTTGATCAATGGTATTTTTGACACTTTCGCTGTTTAGCATAGTTGAAAGAATCTCAACATTTTCATAAATTTTTAGAGTGTCGTCAGTTTCTTTTGGGCTTCGGTTTTGTTCCTCCATTGAGTGCAATTCCTCGTCACTCAATCTTAATACCGTTGCGTTAATTTTTTCAATCCCGGATGAGCACTTCAATATAGAAATATCTTCTAACGGTATGCAATTTCCTAAAAACGAAGACTTCATTTCCAGGTGATGTAGGATTTTTCTAAAAATACCCTTTAGCTGCAGCGCATTAGGGTTATTATTATATCCTCCATGTCGCCTAATTGCCCCGAATAACATTTCAATATGGTCTTGCGATAGCCTATAAGTCGCAATATATCGCATGCGGTTTCCTTGTACTAATGTAGAATATAAATGTTTCAAACTTTCTATGCATATCAGAAAGCCCAAAAAGCCGGTTTTGTTATTGGTTTCAACGATATTTTTCTTTAGTACCTTCATTTGAATCCGCTTACGATTAATACGTTTATATTTTATCCATATTTTTAGTCCTAATATGTATTGTTTTGCCTTTTCAAGATATTCGAAGATTTCATCAGCATTCCTAATCGAAAGTGGTTTCTTCAAACCATATAAATCAGATGATTTGGAGTTAAATATATCGAACAAATTGTTAAATATAGTTATGAACTCTGTTGTACCTTCAGTGTTCACAAAAAGAGAAGACGTCAACATTTCATTGCACAACTTTAGTGCGTTCGCAACACTCATGCTCATAATTTGAGTTGCTAATTTCACTTTCATTATTTCATTCCGAAAATGAATGTGACGAGGAGAAATTTTGTTAGCGAAATTCAGCCCAATATTCGTTTGAAATTTTACTAAATTAATAAGCAACTGCCAACGTATCTGTTTATCGCTTGTGTCATATATAAGTTTTTTTGCTTCAAATGTATTTCGCACTAATTTAATCATATGGCAAGCATCAAGCATGATTGCTACCTCCATATCACATTCGGGATGCTTAAAAGTTGTCTTTAGATTTGCTGGTCTTTTTAAATTACAACCTAGTAAATTTGCTGCGTTTATATTTGATGCACAGCCATCAAATGTGATTGCCACAATATCTACCCCGACATTGAAGCATTCGCTTAAGCATGTTTTCAATAAACTTGAACGAGTTTCGGCTGACAATCCGTTTACGAGAAAATATGCCACGGGTATTTTCCAACTCTCGTTCAAACAGACAATCGTAAACATATATGCTTGAGTTGCTATTTCACATGATTTAGAAGGACCCACACCAAAATCTACGATGCCTACGGTTTTCTTTCCATTCCAGGTAGTTTGGTGACGAAGCGCCATCTCGTCAGCGATTAACGCACATAATAGTCTTTGTCCATTCATTCTGTGTTTTTTTTCCAATATTTTCAAAGCTTCTTTGTTGAAACCAGGATTGCCAGAACTATTCTCATACCATTTACCTACGACACGAGGATGTGGCAAACATCCATTAAATATGTTTCTAACATATTTATAAGCAGCAACTGAATAATAATGTAACGTGACTGCAAATTTTCGTAATGCTGGTGTATATTTTTGTCGATAACCTTTGGATTTGCCTTTTTGCACCAATCTATTAATAAAATCGACGGCTTCAGCTTTGAGGTCCAGTTCTCTAATCTGATCTATCGTGAAATATTTTTTCTTTTTGACCTCTGATAAAATTTCCTTTAAGTTATTACACTTGTTTTTGAGTCTTTTATTTTTCCTTGTTAAATTATAATTGTCTAACTGGAGACGACGTTTTTCAAACGAAATTTTTCTAATTTTTGTTTTCAAAAAGGCTTTTCGTGGAGTATCAAAAATTGAATCTTTGTCGGACACATCAACTCCATGCGAACTTATTGGCGATGTTACGATATTTTGTTCTTCAATCTGTAACAATAAATAATTAAAATTAAATTTTGTTACGACTTCTCATACAACAATTGAACTAAAAAGTAAAAAATGAAATAAAAATAAAGAACAACTTTGTTCATTTTGTTCGTATCGAATAATTATTTTGTTTTGTAGTTCTTTAGTGATATTAACAAAATTCATTTTAAATAATATGTAAATAGCTAATTTTTACAGGTGGCGCCATTGCTATGGAGATACACAATGTTACCGTATTACCCCCAAACCCGCTTTGTCCACTCGGTACTCCGCCTTATTCCCCAATGAAGAATAATATGTATCAATTCTTCGCTTAAAATAACGAATGTGCAGTAATAAAGAAACACAGAAAATAACAATGTTTATTTACCTTCATTACCGGAACCGCTGTTTTTTTCAGACGTCGTAATTTGTTTTTTGTAATATAAATATCACTTGCCAGGAAGTGTTGGGAGCACACAGTTGAATAAGCAGTAGGCATCCAATCATATTCGTGTCTTTGAGTCCTAATAACATTTAACCACTTCTCTTTTATTAAACAGTCCTTAGGCAACCTAAAATGGAAAGAAATAGATGATAAATATGTATGTCAAATAATATTTTTTAATGTATATACCATTAAAATATATTATTTGACATAAAAAATATTAATAATTTAATTTAAAATAATCTATTTATAATGTTACAGTACAATTTGCCCCTATCTCCTCCGGCGCCGATTGCCGGCACGTAGACCGTTAGCGGTCTCTTTCACTCTCATGCATTTAAATAGACTTCGTCTCGCTCTTACACTACAAGCGTCAATTTATAATAACTTTAAGAATTATGGATATTTTAATTAAATAAAGCGTACTTACAAATGAAATGACACATTTTTCTTGTCTTTAACAGTTGCAGTGTAATTTGTACACCATTTAAAAACACACGAAGGCATTTTGTCCTAGAATAATTGAAAATTTTGCACGTTGTAGCGAGACGCAATCCGTGTAGCCGTGGCGGGGGGTAGTGCTCAACTGAATACGACCCGGGCAATTACCTGAGTTTTTTATTGCCATACGAAAACGAGTACAACGTATCTATAACTTTAAAAACATCTTAGCTTCAAATCTCCTGTCGCGGTAGTCGCGTTACTCGTAAACAAGGAGGAGCGAGACGCACGCTGCGACAAAGAGGCCGCGTAGGTCAAATGTAATGAAAACTTAGATCCCTTACAACACTATTGGATTCTTCGAGAATTCATCTGTGTGCCCATCTGTTGGATCATGACTATAGGTAGCTCTAGATTGGAATTGGAAGGTGGGCCATGGGCATACCATGGCCATATAAATAGATACGTTAAGCTAAAACTACATTTTCACGAAAATTTGGGGAACGAAGAAGTATGAAATTTGGCATAGTTGAACTTTGTATGGGAAAGGATTTAGAAAGTTAATATTATTTGCAGTTAATGTAGATATTAAATTATTTAATATAAAACTTTCACACACATTTACACTATTACATGGACACCTTTGTAACGCTTAATATCCGGTGCCCTCGATAAAAACTCTTGTAAAAAAATCCATACAGGTGAGTTCAAATGCAAGATGATATAGTAACTGTCTCCCAATGCCCAAGTCCCAACAGGTGGGCCCACTCATTACACGATAGACAGATGCAGGGTTTTGCAAAATAGATTAGTAGAATTTTACAATATTTATTTATTTTATTTGGGAAACAAACAGTAACATAATACACATATAATAGTGTGTTTTCTAATTACAGAGCATAATGTGACTCAGTGCCGCACAATGCTTATGTGTGCTAATTTTTGCGAAGTGGTGCTCTAGTTGGAACAATCAACATGCGGCATAATGCCGCATAATGCACTTTAGTGCTGTGATTGGAAAACACAGTGATTGTTCCAACTAGAGCACCGCTTCGCACAATCAAGCACTCCCAAAAGTAGTGTTTTTGCGTGATGCGTGGAATGGTACCAACTCAAATTGAATGAAATTTTATTCAAACAATTTTATATTTATTATCGTTAGTAATGAACAGATTTGTTTAGTGTTGAAATTTTTTTGTAAGACACTGTTTAAAAGTAAATATAAGGATGGATAAGGGTAAAATGAAGAAGACAACATCTTGTTTGTTAAAGACTACAAAAATTTTAGAACTCATTTATAAAAAATCCTAAAAAACAAAAAAAAACAAATCCAAATTACTTTAAATAACCATAAATAGTTATCGACCAAATATGGTATTCTATAAAACTTTATTTTTATTTATTTTTTATATCACGAGTTCATTTATATATTTATAGATAGGTACATAATGTTAAATTAAACTGTCAAAGTAGACAAGTAGTTTTTAAGAAAAAAAATATTCTCATAACATAACAAATTTACGTTCCAATTAAGCATTAGCACACTAAAAGCATTGTGCGGCACTGAGTCGCATTATGCTCTGTAATTGGAAAACACACTAAATTATAACACAAAGAACTTCGATCTAATAACTTTAAAAGTTTAGTATCTAGTTTATTTTTATTAGATAGATATCTATAAAATTATCGTATCTACTTTGCAGCAGATATCTAGATGCCTATACAAAACAGAAACAATTAGATAAAGTTTGTAACATACATACGGGTAACACTGGTGCAAGTCGACATAAAAGGAATCAAATAGCAATAACCGCGTTATAAATTGAACATGGCGAAGCTAGAGATGTTGTGTCTAGTTCAGAATTTAGTGATTACAAAAGGTTTATTATTAACGTTACTTTAGGATTTGTGGAAGTTTGATTGTATTCATAAGTGCAAATAAATACGTTCTTGATAAGTTTAGTGTGGTGAATATTTGTTGTTTAGCAAAAAATGGATGTAAATAACATATCAGAAATAAAAGATGGCGATTCTACTAAACCTCTTGTGATAGTAGAAGCGCCATCTATATTAGAATTGCCAAAACACAAAGTAGATGGAAGTGTTAAGAAAAAACGAAG
>DVVJ01001272.1:0-11818 GCA_018234505.1 Junonia neildi neildi | reverse complement strand
ATCATGATTACATGTAGTTTGATTACTTTCTACGATTACTTTAAGTAATCTGTAATCGAGATTACTGATTACTTAAAATAATCGTAGTTTGTAATCAGTAATCAGATTACATTTTGCCCAACACTGATTGGTACTATAATAAAAATAACAAAAACAACATAGGGGATGGTGATGTCTGTGAAAAACCCCTGTCCAACCAATATCTTGAATTGAAGACAATCACTCTACTTATATAAAGTTACTGGAATAATATGCTATTACAATCCTATACAAGCAAAAAGAATGAATTAATAATTGAATGCAAATGACTAGCTTATACAGGTACGATTGATTAATCACCCACACTTTAATATTTCGCAATGATGCATACAGGTAATTGACTCAGGGGACCTATTTTCTCCAATGTCAGATCACAGAACTGTTCGCTGTTACAAAAGCGAAAACGTTTACTTTTAATCGTGACTTGTTGTAATAGATATGAAGTTGAATTAGCAGGTTTGAGATACATTTAAAAATTATTGGGAGCTCGTTCTGAGCCCAAGGCGAACTCGTTCAACACTTCAATCGTTGTAACCACGAAATGAGAGCAACATGTGTATGGCAAATGGTACAAAATTACCACAGAGTATATTGTAGTCACTTATTACTAATATTATAGGGTCAGTTAATAACTAAGAATTAGCTTTAATTCAGTTATTGCTTTCAAAATTGGACCTTATTAAAAGTTGTGGATTGTTTTTAAGATTTCATAACAATTCCTGTAGTAAGTTAGCCCATGAAAATCGGAGGTACCTAAGATTAATTCCATATATTTTCTTAGTCAGATTAACAATTTTTCGAAAATTCAAAGGTATGTTTTTGTAAGAAATACTCAGAAAACAATTTTACAATTTTAAATAATCGTTTAATTAGATTTAATTATAGTTATAATTATTTAATTTAAATTGTAATTATGTTATGGCAAAAAAAACGTTTGTTGTGAAGCTTAACAATTTTCTTATATAAAATTGAAGAAAAGATAAATAAATAAAAATAAATACCTAAATAAAAGTAAATAATTGGAGTATCTATAATTAAATAGAAGTGTTTTTCTAAACCACAGACTGGCGGTAAAATCCGCATACGACGTATTGACGTGATTTTTGTTTTCATTTTGAAACACCATAAACGTTAGGCTAACACATAAACTAAAGATAGTTAAAATATTATTGAATACAAATAAATCCGGCATTACAAAATTTAAAAACTTACTTTAATGAAAATAGATTCGGCCAGTATTACACTATCAGCACATCCACATAGCACTATGCCGTGGGTTTAAAAACGTTTGTTTATTTATTTAAAAAAAAAACACTTCAAAAATAGAACGACACGAAGGTACGGCGTCTGCGCGTGATTGCGATTTGTATGACAATGCGTGAGCATTTTCGCTAGGGGTCGGTGGGTTACGATCAGCATCAATGAAATAAGTCACGGTCGTAACTCGAACCTCTCACTTCATCAATGGGCGACGGAAAGGTAACGAAGCTATGAGGATACTGCCTACAGATATTGTATTAGACGGTTTTATTATGTATTTACGTTTCAAAGCTTAGAATAGAATATAGGTAGTTATTCGTAATGTAGGTAATGTTGGCTAATTTTTACACTGACGGGAACTCTGAATTTTTCGGATAAAAAGTAGCCTACGTCCTAATCCAAGCCAGAAGCCATCACAATTTCAACCAAATCAGTTTAGCTATTTTGGCGTGAATGAGCAAGAAACATCCAAAAATATGGACTTTTGTCTTTATTACTAGGAAAGAAGCAGAAAATCAGAAGAATAACGTAATTGTAGTATCTACTTTATTGCCATTGATTTATATAACTTAGAGCTACAAGTATGAGTTTTAAGTTAAATAATTTTCAATATTAGTTACCCATGTAAGTACAAGAAGAAACGAAGGTGTAACTTTTCTATCCTTAATTACCACAGTGCTCAATGGACTTATCGTATATTCTTAAAAAAATGTTGATACTACTAAAATTCATAATCTCGTTTAGAATCATCCTAAGATCAGCGTTTCAAACTAAGTCTTGTCAAGTTTCTAGAGTCTCTTGAACAATATGGGAGAAGGGAGATATTGCTCAAGATATCTTTGGTTCCTATAATAAATATTATTATGTACACTTGTAGACAAAAGGTGGAACAGACGAATTACAAAAATTATTACGAAAATTTGAGTTAGTACGTTCAGACTTCAAACTTAAAGTTCGATGAACTTCGACGATTATTGTCGAATATGTATGACTGTCGAGTATGTAAGACGAGTCGCTTCTAACAATGGTTTCCGATGAAAATCAGATTTCGCTTTCTAATGTATCTGTCACATCGGTGTGTCAGGGATTATCAGGAAACGACGTTCATAATTTTATGTACATACTTATATAAGGAAAGAAAACCAAATTTTAATAGGAAGACCAATGATATGTCTTCTATCAATGTATTCGCTCTATTGCAAGAAGGTAATAATACAAATTTGAAATGTGTTACTTTATTGGAATGTATAATGTACCTACCTATACCGAAGGATTGAAAAAATGGGCCTGATGTAAGGGTACGTTTAGACTAACAATAAGACGATATACACCCGGGAGAGGCGGCGGACGTGTAGCGAAAGCGATTCACGTAGCCTCTCCGTTTGCCGTGCTGTGGCGGCCATCGCAGGAGGTTTTAGTGAGTACAAACTCATATAACCCAACATCCCCCCTGGAGTCGGGTATCTATGAAGATTTACCCTGCGTCAACAAAAAAAAGACAATATACACCAAACTTTCGTACAAATGTAAACAGTTACTAGTAAGGTCTGACATTAATGTCGTAATTTATGGCATAGTCGGGTGTAACACGGAACCGTCGTCGGTGCGCGAAGCACTATCGCACTTTGCCTACCTGTTTTTGCTCTTATTAAAGTGTCTGTTTAATCAATATAATTTATAAATGTCAGCTTATTTCTTAAACAACATATTATGTATAATTATGTTTAATCAATTTTATTATCTATGTCAGCTTATTTACCCACTTTACGTTATTTTGAAGCGACTTAAAAAAGGAGGTTATCAAATCGACCTGCATGTTGTACAAGTAAAAATATTGTCAGAAATGCTGTTTTTGTAAACCTACTAGCTACTAAACATAATGTGCCATAAGTTCGACGACATATTGGCGCTGTGGCCATATCAACGAAATGGCGCGCTAACAGTCGCGGGTTCGATTCTCGTTTGTGAAATCATCTGCAATTCTGTATTGGGCGTTGTATGGTTGTTTGCGGATTTTCGAAATAGGTCCCCATGATCTTATTTGTTTGAGGTCGTTTAATGTTAACCGTTTTAAATATGTTTGTAAGTCTAATCATATCTTGCAAAGTATTACTTTTGACCGCGGCTACGTTCGCGTGGATATCGTTTATCGCTGTTCCCTCGGGAACAAAGAAACAAAAAACTCTCTTTTCCGTTTATATTATAAGAAATGATAAGTAAGGATAACTAGAATTTTGATAAATCTTTATTATTGGTTCACAATGATATCAAGATAAGATAGAGTAAAAAGTTCATTAAAATCGGTTCAGTATTTTTTATATAATATGGAATATAGCGTTATGGGTTAGCGACTGGGTACGGTTGAAACTAATTTAGCTTTTATCGCTTATAATTTGTTTGTTTATAAACCAACTGACGAAAATGAAACGTAAAATTAAAATATTAAGTTTTTGCTACAAAATGGCAGTATCGTTGTAGTACCGAATAACTATTTTTAGAAATATGTATAGGAAATTTTAAAAAATTATAAATTTGTTTCAACCGTATCCATGCACGGGGCGATTGAAACAGCAATTTTATATTAGATATATACGGGGCCCCGGGGCTGCAGGACCCCCAAAAGTGCTTAAACAAAAATTAGAAAATGCTTTTTACAATGTCACGTTTGTCTGATAAGTTTTCCGGATGTTTTGAAAATTAGAGATTTTTTTATAGATTTGAATTTGCTCTTTTCGAATTTCTTCTTTAATACATTACTCGCAAAAATTATAGGATAGAAAAAAAGTAGCAAATTTTTGGCCAATTTTCAAAAGGCTGTAACTTTGCAAAAAATAGTCGAAACATTATTTTAAAACCAGGAAATTGTAGCCCCAAGATTCTTGTTTTTAAATATGGAGTTGAAATTTTTTAATTCATCACTAGTTTCCGAGTTATCGTTGGAAAATCATCGAGAAAAAAGTTTGCAAACATTTTTTTTTTCAAAAACGCCCATGGACCTAAATAATTTATTTTTGCAAGTCCTTTCCTAATGTTTTTTGAGAACATTTTATCTTTTTTAATTCAAGACGTCGTTCAGCTCTCTACCATATTTTTTTACTGAGTTATCCAAAGCAAAAATGGTACTTTGACTTCGAAACTCGATATCTCCAGAAATAATGATTGTACCGACCACCTGATATAGGCTAAACTGCAAAATATTTTCTATAATAACTTATTATTAACTTTTGATAAAACAATATTTTTTGTTGCGAATGGATCGATCAAAGTAAGGGCAAAAAATAACGCATGTTTAAGGATATATGCTAAACTTGGGATATTTCAGGAAACAATGCATAGATGAAGGATATGGACTGAAAACTTTGAACAAATTTTCATTTGAAAGCATTGCGACAATTCCTTCATTGTGTTCTAAACGATTGAAGTGATCACTTTCGCTAAAATTAAATTTTTCGGCTCTTATTATTTTTAATGAATTTAAAAATATATTACTCGGGAAATAATGGTTGTATCGCGAACCAAATATATGTAAAGAAGGTAAAAAAAACGCAAAACATTTTCTGTAACACCTTATTACTAATTTTTCATATATTGTTTTTTTTCATTGCGAAATGATCGATTAAAGAAAGGGTGAAAAACGCATATCTCAGGATAGACGTTAAAGCTGGAATATTCCCGGAAATAATGGATAGATAAAGGATCTAGACGTAGATTATTTAACATTAAGGTATTCCTGAGGAACCTTGAAAATTTTGAAGCGCTGCGATAATTTTTTCGTTGTGTGCCGAACGATTTCATTTACACTTTTGCTGAAATTGCATTTTTCAGCTGTTATTCATTTTTAATGGAGATAAACTCCGAGCATAGCTCGCACCATAGCAGTCGCTGAGCGACTTCGAAGCTGTGAATTAGCACCACTTCTAGTGTCCACGTCTCGGCAGCGGTATGTCATCACAGGCATTGCATTGGCATCCAACCCAACTGAAACCTTCTATTGCCTTCTTTCTCAAAGCTGCGCCGGCCAATACAGTACAAATCTGGCCTAAGTAAATGTTGTTCTGTACAAATTCGAGAAGAACGCTATCGACATTCACCGGTCTCTGCAGGATATTTCTGTTGAACATGACATTTCCATGTTTTGTCCAAGTTCAAACAGAGACACGCATGTCGGGAAAGATAAATAATTAAGGTCATTCAGACTTTGATTCAGCTTTTCTAGTGTCTCTGCAAAGATGAAGGTGTCGTTGTAAAACTCTTACTGTTTCTCCATTGATGTGGACTGGACTTGACGGCTCATCACTCCGACTATTCGCTAGTTGATTTCACATCTTTGCAAGGGCTCAGAAACAGCTCAGGTCTCGATGGAGTCGAAGGCTTTCTAGTCCACAAATGCCCTATACAGCGGCTGATTATACTTTTCGATCTTCTGTATAATCTGCCCTATAGTATGAATGTAATCTATGGTGCTGTAGCCCGGCTTGATTTGAAAGTTAGTATCCGTCGAACTTAGTGGCAATGGCGAACGATTCGCAAATACCCGTTACAGTGCGCGTGAGTTTTACTTTGCTTTACTAAGGCGAAGGTGCTTGAGAGGACTGAATTTGTGCTTCTGCGTCATCAGATCAGGGTTTGGGAGAAAGTTTAAACTGTTTATGGGTACTCGTCTGTGGAAAATTGAAATTGTTTATTTTAAATTTGGGGCCCCCAAAAATTTTTTGATACGGGGCCCCGCTAAGGCACGCTACGCCACTGATTCAATTAGTAGTTTTAAAGTATGTTGATTACTTATTTATTGATTATAATTATATTAATATAGTTTACATTTAAAGTGAGTAATATGTATCTACTTCATTATAACGAATATTTTACAATATAAATAACGAATATTTTGCCTTTTTTATAATGATTGTATCGTATTATAGGAGCTCACATTATTGAAGTGGTAATATTAACAATCCTTTTCAGGGTATAGGTCTAACCCATACTTACTTATATTTTTCTCAATCGGAAAGTCTTGTCTTTCTGCATGTTTGCCTGTATGTCTGTTTGTCAGTTTGTGTACTTATGTTTTCATTCCTAAGCACAATATTAATTTTGGCGTTCTCAGAAGGACAGATGCTACTTATTGATGCAATAACCAAAAAAATTTTCCTATAACAACGAATACTTAACTATTATACTCTAATAGTATCAATAAAAAATACAATCCTATTTCACATTGTAGCAAAATATTAAAAATGTACTCAATCTGTCGACACAATGCTATAAGGCCCTAATGATAACGAGAGTGGCCGTAACAAGACAATTCACAGATCTTGACCCGAAGCTCTAGGACCATGGTGTATTTGGAAATGTCATCAACACTACGAATATATTTTTTTAATAAAAAAAATCTAAATGTCGTTATTAATTGCAATTGATTGATAATAATGAACACAATTGAATATGTGTCAGTAGGATGGTAATAAAGGGTTGGGTTGGGTGAGTTTTTCACTTATTTTAGCGATATGGTTATTAAATAAAAAGTCTTAAAAAGACCATTATCTACGTAAGGGCATCTTATTCTGAGGTATTTTGAAAAAGGCCACCTCATTCCGAGGTATTGAAGGAAAAAACGGCTTCACGAATGAATTTGTAAGTTTTTTTTATTCTAAAAAAGTGAACAAATAAATTAAGCCTAACTAGTTTAAAATTAGCACCAAATCCTATTATTTCCTGGTTTCATGCCATTTCTAATCCACTCTATGTTCTGTGCTATCCCCAGTATGTCAGAGCGTTATTGATAGAGCCCTGATGACAGCCTCTTTTTGTAGCCCCACTTGACCCTTCGCACAAAAAGAGGAATCCCAACGACCTTTGTGGATACTAAAGATTTATTTCCCCGATGATCTCTATGTGCGAGATAAATATATCGAATACATTGTGTTATAAAATAAAACCCTTAAACTTTTAAAGGTTTCTTTTTCTTCCATATAAAAATTTTTCCTCTGTTTCTGTTTAGGAAATAGGCATAGACAAAGACATAACTAACATATCCAAAAACTGATCAATTCTGACAATTCAAAATATTACATTTTATTATAAATATTTCATACATACACATCAAATTGATAATATCTTTCTTTTCGAAGTTGATTAAAAGTAAGTAGGTATTTCTAATATTCTTAGATACTAAGCATTAAAATTCCAGTGTTCGTCGCGTTTAATTTACAAACAAACATAAAAACATGTCGAAGGTAATGCTAAGCTAATATTAGTTTAGCGCCACCTTAAAACAAATAACATACTTTAATTAAAACCATAAAGTTATATTTCTATAGCCCTTCAACTTAAATTGAATAAACGAAATTCAATATAAAAGTTACTTCGACGTTTATTTCAATGAACATTTCTAGTTTCAATTAACGGATCCCTTTTCTAATATTCGAGAAACTAAACTAATTATTGGGGTTCAAAGA
The DNA here is from genome assembly GCA_018234505.1 of Junonia neildi neildi. NCBI lineage: Eukaryota > Metazoa > Arthropoda > Insecta > Lepidoptera > Nymphalidae > Junonia > Junonia neildi. Next base: position 4,064 of record DVVJ01001272.1, on the reverse strand, counting down.
AATGTCAGTTATTACGTATTCGGCTAAGTATTCATGATAGGGCCCTTATTCTCTATGCCAAATCGAAACGTATTTCTATGTCGAGACACGTTATTGGCTTAAAACCGTATTCTCTATGACATTGTGAAATAGAAATGTCATTTTACGTGGCGCGTTCCATGCTGTCGAATAAGTGATTAAGAAATTAAAAAAAAATAAACCGGTAACCGTTTTGAAAGATTGTTAATAAAAACCGATCGTACCATCTCCAAAAAGACAAGAATGTCATTTTTTATGCTATTCCTTACGTTTTCAAGACTTGTGGTTAGAAAATACCGTTTTAACTAAACGTAACGTGCCATGGTAAAATTATTTGACGCGGCACGATATGACGTCATCCGTTTTGCCACGCTACGTATCGTGACATAGAGAATACGGGTGTAGCTTTGGATCTGGCCGAAATTAGGCGCGTAATAATTATGAGCTACTAAGCTCCGCAAACCTCTAATGACTTCCATTTCATTTCAACTATGAACAGGAATTTCGGATGTAAATGAGTTTCTTGTTCGGTGGAAATTTTACAATTCTATATAATTCTCATCGCATTCGTTCGTCAGCGTTTCGTTTAATGAACGCGATGTGAGTTTTAGTGTATGATGAACTCCATAGCGCTTGTTAATCTGCTCATGTCATTAAAAAAACGTTTTGTTGTTGCATGATTTGGAGTATTATCAGAGGCTGAATTTATTTTCCGTTATTACAAAATTATTGACGTAGAATAATGTAAGTATGCACGTTACGGAAATATTCTAAGTAAATTATAAGAAATAGCACAAAAAGCTGTACTATAAAGTGTAGCATTTTGTTTGTGACCCCCCCAAAACAAGTGACCCTCCCTAAAATTCCAAGCTTCGTACCCCTACGAAGCCAGGCGCGGATAATGATAGATACTTAATAAGAGTCTAAACACAAAACTGAGCTATCTTTAAGAGTACCAATTTTATAATATTAAAGTTTTAAGGAAGCAACAAAATCAACAAAACGACATCTGATTAAGCAATGGTTCATTACTAAAGATAAACATGCATCACTAGTTCCATTAAGAACATTGTCTAAACATTCAATTACGTATATATCAAAGTTGTCAAGTGCTAAATAAACTCGAAAGGACTTAGACGTTCACGAACGGATGCGGTTTATCTTGTTCCACCAAACAAATTGCCAAACTACAAGCAAATCGACTCTCAAATGCCTTTTAAAAGATCGATCGTGCTGCATCCAATAGTTCGCAAATTATCTCAGCCACGCTGCCTGGAATCTCAATAAAGGCATTGACTGACGTCCGTTGTGTACTTATTTTACACGCCCGTAATGTCCCTACAATCGGTTAGTTCACTGTGCTGGTCCGTCTACAATGGTCGCATTGATTAGAAAGCGAATTGCTCGCATGTGTTCTGAAACACAATTCAGTTTAGGTCAGAGCTAATAACGTCCTAAATTGACATTTTCTATGTAAATAAATGTCACAAGTGTACTTCGGATTCGATTTAAAGTATCATTAACTTACCAGCGTGCTCATAGTCAACATTACCGACAAATACATTAAAAAATATATAATAGCTACCTATAAATAAATAAGTACAAAACAAGAACCGCAAAGCACAAAAGGAATCAACCTATTCTAACTACCTACTCATTTGTTAAATAAAAAAATTATTAAACATGATCATTAAAATTAGATTTAATTGAATTATCCTTTTACAATTTGCCACCATTGTAGATAATCGTTATACCGGAAACCGTTTTATTTGCTCTACTAAGCATTTGATGACATATTTCTTTTCGTTTTAATGTGATTCGCTTTCGCAGGCATTCCAGCCATGGCAACATTCAATGGCAGTCCGATTCATTCAGTAAAAGCGTTTTCTATAATCCCATTTCGCCTGCTTAAATATAACGAAATGAAAGGCAATTTACATACGTTAATATTCTGATTAATATTTCGTATTTATCCCAGCTTTATGATAATCACGAAAATATGAAATGAAGATATCCTTTTAACGAACGGAGTAATGATACTGTACATTTTAAATTAATTTACAATACGTCTAGAATACAAATTAACGAATTAATAGAAATGTTGATGTGTATAAATTAACTTTAGCTCTAATTAAATTCTAAACATGAAACTTTTAGCAAAAAATTTAACATTTTATTTCGCGATTTCGTTCAAATTATTGTTATTAAATTAACCTGTTACCTTTGTGTTTGTTATGTGAAATTTCTCATAGAGTTTCCATTTAATTTATGTAGTACGTCTAACAGTTGATCAAAGTTTATTAAGCTGTGTAACACAATAGACGCGAGCGAGTCTAAATGTAATTTATAATAAATACACAAGGAACACTAATTAAGATCGTGACATTAACGCGAAACAAAGCACGTGACGCAAACCGTAATAAGCGTATAAGTTATATAATTTAAACGCTTGCTAAGTTCGTCAAAGCAAATGTACTGAATACGAATAATGTAGAATACTCGACGGGCCATACCCTTGGAAATGAGTGCTTATTTCTGTTTTTATATTTCATTATTGGCCCTCTCGACTCATATTGCACTCCATTCGGATTCATAGAGGCCGCCATAAAAGATTGAAACGTGAGAGGGCATTTCAATAGAGTAATTGCAAGTGCACTTTTTTTTAATTCAATTCCTGTCGGCTTTGGTAAAGCCGGAATGCACTTCACTGATATCGCTATAAAGTAATGAGTTTTTTTTTCAATTGTGTGCAACTTATAATATTAGCTCATTTTTCTTTGCAATGCAATTCTATGGAGGTTGAATGTTACTGTCTGGTTACATTTCAAGCTAAAGCTTTATTGGTCGGAGTATAGTAGAGCTGTATTGAATGGCTGCTCGTAATATCGTACGCTTGTTTCATCTTTTTTTTATTTAATAAACCATTTAACATATTATGATTAACATTTGTATGATATTTGTAATTTTATTTGCTACTTACAGGATAGGGTTAACGTCGAAAAGAGACTTTATTAGATTGAAGAGAAGACTAAGTACCTAGTAAAAGCTGACTATTTCCACTAAGAAAATTAAGCTTCAATTGCTCAGTAAAATATAAAATATTATTTTTATTCGTATAGACGTAGTAACATTTTTTAGTTTTGTATATTCAACCCAAAAATTACTAAAATAAGTAAAGTAAAATTGTTACATTTTTGTCTTAACAAGGGTACATTCTAACTGTAAATTCTGAATACCCGTGTACAATGTCAAGTTATAGTTTTTTTTTGGGAGATGGGGAGGAAAATGAGCAATTACACGGCGGCGGTAGCTCGACTCTGACTAATGAAATTTAGAATATAACTAATAGAAACCGAAATGAATAGAGACGCCAAATATAATATTTTTTTTAAACTAGTCGTGCCCCGCGATTTCATTTTTACCAACAGACATACAATAAGTACACTACGCGCAGACGTACAAAAATTTATTTTTATTTCTATTTTTTCCATACATTTTTTTGCATCAAAAACTCTCGTGTGAGTTTTAAAGTCTGAATCTTCATAATATGTGCTTTAGTAACGCATAGAGGACAAACATAAAAACGTACACATTTATAATATAACAGCAATCGCACTCAATATCGATAATGAGGTAACCAAAATTCATTTAACGTGATAATTTGACAAAAATATTGCTATTCAATTTACAAATTAATTGAAATAGCCAATACAAGTTAAATTTAAAAGTAATTCATTTTCAATTGTCGTTGCCAACAGTGAAATTTTAGTTTTATTTCAATGTTTTTTTATACTAGCTGCTGTACGCTGTCATATAATTTTTATGTTTATTTTTCCCGCAGAACCCTAAAACCGTTTCGAAAATCAAAGTAGACTTTTTACTCCTTATAACATCAGCTCCGCAAAAAAGTCCGCTAAAATCGGGCCAGCCGTTTCGGAGATTACCCAGAAGAAATAGACAGACGAATTTTAAAACAATTGGTGTTTTGATATTAGTATCATGTAAATAGGTAGTACTCGTATTCAGGTGCATTTAGAAAAATATAT
>DVVJ01001271.1:0-11820 GCA_018234505.1 Junonia neildi neildi | reverse complement strand
CTCGGAGCAAAGCCGCGGACAGACAGACAGACAGACAGACAGACAGACAGACAGACGGACATGGCGAAACTATAAGGATTCCGTTTTGACTACGGAACCCTAAAAAGTGACCTCGCTGTGAATGCAGTAAGGCACTATTTTAATTTAACATGCAACCGCTTAGCGATTTAATTCGCTCAACATAAGCTGTTGCATGTTGCATGCTAAAATTTAGAAGCGACTAGATGTGATTATTGCCAACAAGCGGTTCTCCGCTTGTGTGTATGACCACTAAAGGTCAGTATTATTTTCGTCTTTGCTGGTTTCAGGCTATAGATATCGGCCCTGTTGGCGCTTTTCGGTACACTCGATAATTCATACTACCTGTCTAACTGGCACGTGGCTTTGCATTTCAAATAAGTCTGTTATAAATTAATTTTGAACCCCGTTATTAAGATTGCAGGCTTCAATAAATTATGTTGATATTTTATTAATTTTATTACCTACAGATCTTGCTTAAACACCGTAATATACCATATTCAAAGAATATAGGGTCATGTTGGATTAGTTAGCGATTACAATACCGAAACTACTTTCGGTTAATAGGCTATCCGGCTTATCCGGTTATTGATACCTGATCTATCTCGTTTTGAATCATTATTTACATGAGTTACAAATCCAAATATCTATTATTTATTAGCAATGTAATAATTGTTATTATATTATAAATAAAATAAAATAAATTTTAGTTTTCAACATTGCCCGAAGAAGAAGTTAATCTGTCACGTTTGTAAAAAGAAGAAGGCGTCGATTCCGTCTCTGCAGTTTCACTTCAGATCAGTGCATTTACAAAAAGCCGGCGGAATTTGTTCTATTTGTAACAAAACTTTTAAAAAATTCAAGACTTGGAAGAGACACGAGCGGCTCCACAACGAAAATAGTTTGTTTATATGCGACCACTGCGGAAGAAAGTAAGTTGCTATACTGGATGGTTTTATTTATTTTATTCTAATATGTCTTGGTACTTACTGTGTCTAATTTTACATTAATCGATTATGTAAATAATGGGTTTTTGAAAAGAAAGGTTGTATGTATGTGTCTATAAAGGATTTTAGCATCAAATGTGTCGTAAAATTTATCTTTACGGTGAGAACGACAGCAGTATTAGTGAATATTGCTACAAATACAATATGTCAATGTAGTCACTTGAGTTTATATCGCTCAAGATTACGCAGTATGTTTTTTTCACACAGTAAACAATTTAAATAGACTCCTTCCATAAATAATAATTTAGTACGAAAAGGGAGTATTCGTCGAAGTCCATCATTAACTGAAAGGTTCCACCGGAATAACACCGCTCTATATCATCGTATCGTTTATTCTCTGGTTTTGACGGGCTGGAACATAATTTACATCCCTTTAGCAAATTTGAACCTTATCTGTGAAAGAATAGGGTCTAAAACTCATTTGAGGGTAATTTGCCTAAGTTGTATCGAGGTGATCAATTGCAAAAAATGTTGCGAAGAAAATAAGTTATTAAATCATTTGTTTTGTAAACACTGCAGTTCGTAGTAAGATTTGTATACGGTTATATAAAAACTATGTAAACGGTGTTTACATAGTTTTTACGTACTTGTAAAAACTACTATATCTACATTATGTAGTTTTTAATTAATTTCCTATTTATTTATCACAAGCAGTACATATTTTCATACGCATACAGCGACGCTTTTGAGAAAGGCAAGGCAATTTTCTGAAATTAAATAATTGAGTGATATAATATGTCGCAGTAATGTATTTAAATCCGCTATTTAATTGCATGGCTATTGCATTAATTGAATGACTAAAGGACAGTTCGTCAAGTTGCTTAACATTGCGTTCAACATTTTGACTAAACGTCATTTAGCGTAGTCGTTGAATATGAAATAGCCGAATTCATTATAGCATTTATTTAAGCAGGAAGTTTTCATTTTATTTTTGTTTAGTAAAAAAGCTAAACGCTCTGAAACGTCTCCAGCGCTGCGGGATGAGCAGCCTCACCGTCTTAACAAAGCGTAACAAAGCACAGGTTCACCTCCGCGCCTCCGGCTTACAAAAACACTAGAAATAAGACAGACAAGGATCACATAGAGTCAGGGCTTACTGATATGGTTTTACTTACGAAATAGTTTGTGACGAGTATTTATCAGGTTTTAGATGAAATTTTCGCATTTTGAACCTTTTCACGTTTTCCTTGATAACAACTACAAAACTAAATTACAATAACCTGACTGATTACGCTCTGAAAGGGCTATTTTTCAATCAGCTAACTAGTTGGACGTTGAGTGACGCTGGTTTAATCAACGTTCGGCCTAGACATTCAATTAAATATCGTCACTCAATTAACATGTAAGCCATTCAATCAAACAGCAGATTCAACCAGATGGATGCGACATATATAAATTGAATGTTCTATTTACGTATTATTCTATTCTATTAAAATACAACTATTTTTAGAAAAAAAAAAACAATCATTTTAGCTCAACTCAATTAAATTTTCTGTTTTCTCATTAATATTGTAACAATTAACAGGGACAAAACTGGGTAATGTAAATTAAAACCGAAACTCGATAAAGTTATTTGCAGTAGTCGCTTTAATAATTTAGAAGTGGTTTTATTTAAGATGAATATCGGTTTAATTTTAGATAAGAGAGAGAATTTAATACTCTATGAAAATTGACTTTAAACTGCTAGTATAATGAAACTTAATTATAATAGGTGAGGGTACTGAAATAGTTGCAGATGAAACTAATATTATTAAAGCAAAAGTTGGAAAATTCGTACATATGTTTGTTAATTATTTACATTCTAACCGCTTAATGGGTTTAAGCGAAGTTGTGAATGGAAGCAGCTAATATTCTACATTATTTTATATGTAATCTACGTTTCAACACGTGCTGCTAAATCCAGTAAAACACATTACTGTAACTATAGCTTAACTTCTTAAACCACTGAAAACTTAAAATAGATTAGATCGATTTTAATAGCCTTCAACATGATAGTTTTAATTTTGTTTATACCTATTTTTAGACTTGACATCTGTATTATTCAAATCGTTCAAGTAAAAAAAATCAAACTGGTACCAATTACATTTAAATCCAACAATCACAAAAACACCATTCACCATTTTTTAAATCTAATTAACCCTAACAGGTCACGGTATATTTCAGCTCCAATGTTTTATTGAATTTGTGGTATACCTTCAAAATTCTTGTCCACAGATTTTTGTACAAACACGAAATCAAATCACACCTAATCTACCACACGGATGTGAGGCTATTCGTTTGCGAGACATGCGGGAAAGGTTTCAAAAGAATGTCTGGATTGAAGGTGGGTCCAATATCGGGTTTAATGGATTTCTCCAAATTCAATATTTTAATCCATCGACGAGATATTTCTTTTTATAAAAAAACTTTAACGTCCCGAAATATGTTAACTGTTTATTCATTTTTGGGCTACATATATTAGAAAAGAAAAGAATAAAGCAAAAGTCATTTTTTGGTAAAATATTCTTATAATAATCAAATGAATAACCTCGCAAATTTCACCGTCCTAACCCGAAAATGTACCGTCATTTGTGTCTGCGGGTTATATTATCTTTGTTGATTGATGTAGCTTTGGTTTTTATGTGTCCTTTGATGAATGGGCCTTGCCATCGGTGTAATCCACTTTAACGGGTTGGCGTTGATTGCGTTCATACCGAATCAATTTATACCAACCTTTTATTTGGGTATAATGAATTCAAATGACTAGATTATTGAATCGGCTATAAAATCATTAGTCAGCGGTAACGTACATGACAATGTATTTGAATTCGATGTGATTAATCCAATAACAATTCTAATTTATCGAATCGAACGATGTATGTCCAAAAGTTTGTTTAGGTTTTAGATTTAATTTTGCTATTTATTTTAATTCAGGATCACATCGACAACCTTCACCGAATACAGAATCCAGTGAAATGCGACCATTGTGACAAAACGTACAAGAACCAGAGCAAATTAGAAATTCATTTGCGGAATGTTGCCAAAGATAAACCGTTTATTTGCGATGTGTGTTCCAAAAGGTTTATATCGGAGAAGGTGTTGCAAAAACACATGTTTTGGCACACGGGGGAGAGGCCGTATAGCTGTGAAGTTTGCGGGTCGAGGTATAAAGCGAAGGGGCAGTTGAATCTCCACATGAGGAACCATACTGGATTCATGCCCCACAAATGTGTTGATTGTGGAAAAGGTTTTCCCGCCGCGAAACAGTTAAAGCGCCACCAAAGCGTTCACACGGGCGTCCGCGCCTATAAATGTTTGCACTGTGAAAGGTCTTTTCATGAAAAGAAGATCATGTTGGAACACGCCACCCAACATAAAAGCCTTCAGAATGTGAAGCCAGAAAACTAGTTGCTTGGTAATTATTTTAACTGACACGTTTTCTAATGTTGATTGATGATTACAGCGGTATTTATTTATTTAATAAATTTATTTGAAATACATTATGTGTTTTATTTTTTCAATAACAACAGAATTTGTAACAAAGAGTTCTTTTTTTGCTATGTTAATTATCGCAGCCGAATGATAAGAAATTGAAATTATTTTCTTACTTTATTATCCAATTTCCCTTTGTCAAATTATCTTAAGATAATGTTAATATAATTTTTAAAAGTAAATTCAAATTCTCATCTTTTGAAGCCAAAAGCCCTAATTTAACGGCATTAGTCCAAATTAATTACATCACTTAAGTCGAAGCTAATGATAATATTAAAAGAACGGTATAATTTAGGAAATTTTAACAAAAATTATTTTTGCCAGGAATCTACGTAGAGTAGGTATTATCTAGAAAATTGAATTAGAAATATATTAAGATAGTGAGTCGTCTTTTGAGCTTACTTCTTGGTTAACGTTAAAAACGTTTAAAAATTAAACGTTTAAAATTTAGTCGTTATACTTACCAATGTGCATCATAAACTCCCAACAGTTGACAAGAAACGGCTTACCACATCTGAAGTGGTGGTGCGTGGGTCGATATTTCTCGCGATAACTTCTGAACATTTTCCGAATCAAACATAGCGGTGCAATCTTCACGCGGCCGTAGGCGGGTGCCTTGGCCACGCGGACGCTACTCGTTTAGAAATTACCGTAACAGGAACTGAAGAGAAAAACTTAGGCATTTCACTAGCAAAAGTCAGCCACATTTCATTTAAGATTAGCAAAATCTACACTCCTTGAACTTGAGAATTTAGTCCTCATAGTTATCATTGTGCATCAAAACCCCCAAATATTTGTCAAGAAACAGCTTACCGCATTTGTGCAGCAAAAGTGGTTCGATATTTCTCGCGACAACTCCCGAACATTTTCCAAATCAAACATGGCGGTGCAATCTTCACGCGGCCGCAGGCGGGGCCTTGGGCTACGCGGACGCTACTCATTTAGAAATTACCGTAACAGGAACTGGAGAGAAAACTTCGGCATTTTGCTGGCAAACGTCTTCGCGATTATAACAAACCTTCATCTGCGATGGTTTTTGTCTGCAGAGAAAGTTATTTATAAAGAAAAGTTATCAAGATCGATTTGGAAGAAATTATGTGGACTTGATCTGCGTTGGTATCGAACATAACATCATCTACTGGGTTTGCTAGTAATTTAACAAAAAACAATGTAGAAAACATTACATTTGAAAGTCTAATAAGGATTTCATTCTATAGTTCTTAGTACAAGGTACGTTTCAATCAATCTAACAATATCATGTTTCAATAAATAGCCTTAAATGTTGATACTCAATTTTCCTAAGATAAACCTGATCCATATAATATATATCAGGTACCTACTTTCCTTATAGCGTGGGTGGATATCTATCTAATACCAAATACTCACTTTGATGAAACTGAACACAAGGTATTGTACACAATCTTTTCACTAATACGTACCTATATTTTACAAGTAGGTATTATGTATTAACGTTTCAAGCTTTTATTCTCCAAAAGGGTCTACACATCTTTTATCGAAATTAAATAAATTTGATATATAAAAGCCTTTTGGAAAACATTATTCTATTATGAAATTGTTAAGGCATACAGTAAAATGTATTGTTGAGTACATCGAGGTTTAGTTTAACCATTCTAAACTCGAGACGGGCAGCTAGTCTTATAAGAGTAGGTACACAATCTAATATTGTCTATGTGAAGTTAGTTATGTATCTTGACCCATCCCTCATGGGTATTGCGCCCAGGTAAGGTAAATGATTATTTAAGCCATTTTAAGCTATGGGAAAGGTCCACGTAGGTTACTATGGTACTAAAGCATCTACTTTATCTCGATTAGGCACATTAGCGTGAAACAATGAATTTAAGTCAATATCAATATATTTTTCCATGAAATAAAAAATAAGTACCCTATTCTTTAAAAAATATTAAAACTTTTATAAAATAAATCTCAATTTTAAATGTTGTACACAAGATAAACTCGAAGAGCTTAATAATAACAAAAGATAATATTGAAATGTGTATCGAGTTTGCGTAAATCGATAAAAGCAATTATTGTGATCACCGCTCGGGTGTAATGGGTAAGCGATCGAGTTAATAGCTCGGTTTCTGCGTAGAGACGTCAACACTGAATTTGTGGTTAATAGCGGGTTACGTACGCCTAAATGTATGTATATCATTTCTGACTTAACGGATTTGATTTACGACCTGCAAACTTAAGAAAAGAGCGTTCTCACTTAAAATGCCGGCAACGCATTTTGTAGCGCCTCTGGTGTTGCAAATATTCATGGGCGACAGTATTCACTTTCCGTCAGGTTATCTGTCAGCTCGTTTAGTTTCGATCATATTAAAAAAAAAACATGTCTAAGATCTTCCTTCCCCAATCTTTTCAAAACGCAGGCATTCGTAATTCTCAGGAAAACTGAAGTTAACAATTGTGCTAACTCTTAATTCTTCAAGAAACCCTTGTACTGTAATTATTGTGATTAAATGAAATTGTGATTATGTTATTGTTAAATAGTGACGTCAGATAATCACTGAAGAAGATGATCAAACGATCCGGCTAAGGCTATCGCTAGCCAATTAAAATATAACTTTTTTCAATGGAATAATACCAACAATCGAAATTTCTTTATTATATTTTCATAGGAAGTCAGTTGATTTTTCGTGCCAATTTATTTTTAGATTTCTTACAAAGTTTTATCTATTATTTTTTAAGCATAGTAAGATTTCTTTTACCAAACCATTCCAAGTTTCCAACCCACGAAGAAATAAAAGTTATATTAAATTCTAACGAACGAATAAATCTGTTAGATTCTATTTTGATACTTGAAGATTTTGACCTTATGTTTCCTTTACTATGGAATCACCTAACGAATAAGTTGAAAATGAAACAATAAACGTTGAAAATTTGAAAAGGTTCGTATTCTGTCACAGTTTTGGTTAACGTTTTTATAAGTATTTATAACTCCCTGTTACTCGCTTAACTGAACTATTTAATTATGTACGAAGGTATCTAATGTCGTAATCACGCTCCACTTGAACTTAATTGATTGATATACCTCCTCGGGTTATAATCTATTTTATACTATTATTAGGGATCAAATTTTCTGTGTAGTTACGGAAATATTATTGAGGATTTATGGGAATGAAAAATACCTTATTCTATAAACCTTTATTAACCCTTAATTTGGCAAGGAAAAAAAAGTTCAAAATATTTAATTTTTATTATTGCGTGACTTTAGTGATGTGTCAAAAGGTCCCAGAAAAATCTTTCAAAAAATCTATAATAGCCCACTGCTGGGGAAAGCCATGTCCGGCACAGCGGACATTGCCAATAACTTCGCCATTGATCGTCAGCTTTGCTTGTCCGCTGTGGCGGACATTGTCAAATTATGGAAATAATAGAACACATGATAATTTTTAACTTTTACTATTACACAAAGATATAAAAATATAATTCTAAGCATTAAAACCTTATTTATTTTGTATGAAAATTTAGAAAACAGTTTCTTGAATTTTTGCCTGTTACAAAACAATCTTATATTACTTTTTATGCAATACACTGCAGTATTTTTACGCAAAATCTACAGCGATCTTCTTCCATTGTTGAAGGGAAATGACCTAATCATTTCCCTTCAACACATTTGATTGGACTCCGTCCAGACTCCAGAGGTGTGGTCGTTTTGTTTTTAAGAAGGGTGATAGGACCCTTCTAAAGAACTACAGGTCGATTACCCATCTGAGCCACGTTTAAAAGCTTTTCAAGTCTTTAAAGCCCTGGACTGGATTGGCCGAGGCGTCAACGTCAATAGAGAGTATATCTCTCATCTTCGTTTTGCCAATGACGTAGTCATCTTTGTAGAAACACTGGAAAAGCTGAATCAAATGCTGAACGACCTAAATGGGTCCTCTCGACGTGTGGGTCTCTGTATGAACTTTGACAAAACAAAAGTTTTGTTCAACAGACATGTCATGCCGAGACCAGTACGGGTCGAAGGCGTTCTCCCCGAAGTTGTACAGGACTATATTTACCTAAGCCAGACAATACAACTTGGCCGACACAACTTTGAGAAGGAAACGGATAGGAGGATTCAGTTGGATTGGGCGGCATTTGGCAAGCTCCGTAGAGTCCTTACATCGACAATTCCGCAAAGACTGAAGACGAAAGTTTTCGAGCTATGTGTCCTACCGGTAATGACATATGCTACCAAGACGTGGACACTGACAGTGGTGCTGGTGCACAGATTTAAAGTCGCTTAGCGTGCTATAGAGCGAGCTATGCTCGGGGTCTCTCTCGTGGATAAAAACAGAATGAGATTATCCGTGAGAGAACCAGAGTAAAACATAGCTCGCAAAATCAGCAAGCTGAAGTGGCAATGGGTCGGCCACGTCTGTTGTAGGACCGATGGCCGTTGGAGCAGACCAGTTCTGGAGTGGAGACCGCGTCTTGACAAACCTACTGTAGGACGCCCTCCGGCCCGCTGGACTGACGACATACGCATGGGTGACGCATTCAGCACTAAAGCTATGATCTTCCATGCGCGATTAGGCTGTTGACAATGAAAAGTCAACTAAACTCAGCACAAAAACCAAAATACCAATAGCATACACATTTGGCATTGTCCGCCACAGCGGACACGATAATAAAGTAGTACTTTTCAATATAATTGGCAATGTACGCTGTGACGGACAGAATATTTTAGTACCAAAAAACGCAATGAAAATCAAATGAAGCGTAGATTATTTTTAAATATAATGATTTATAGATTAGTATACTTATAATATAATGAAAATTTAAATAATATTAATCGCAAAAAAACGGAAAAACAATAATAAATACCTTGAGCAAAACCGGTGGTCGCCTCTACGTCGACATTTTGTGTCATAATTGACAAACATAATGTCATCACAAACAAAAAAATATTTTTTACTGTTAGTTTATAGTATAAAAAAATATTTTATCTATTACGCCTCATTGAATATCAAATCAAAAACGTGCAGGATTTATTTAAAAGTAATGTTCGTCCCACCGGACTATACTAAATTAAGGGTTAATGTAGGTACGGTTAAAATAATTTATTTTTATCCTTTGTGAGTACACTTTCTTTCTGCTTATACCTTAAAACTTAATATTGTTAATAGACCAAAAACGTGTACAAGTAGGTACATATGTCTTGTTTCACTTGGGTACTCTTGATCATGCTCCGTAATTTCCTATATGTAGATAATGCCATCTTATATTACAGAACTCAAGTTTCGTGTATTATAAGGCTTTTTACTCGTTCCCCTGTCCCCATATTTACGTCGAAAGGAGTAATCCATCACTGCCGACCGCAGTGTCTCGTTAACATAATGAATTAGCCGTTGACGTGTGATCATTAAACAAACTTGTACCGCTGATTCCTCGACACTTTGTCTATGACAGACGTTGCATGCGGTTTAGTGCTTCATGCTTTCCGAGCATGGTCCACAAATTCAATAATAATTAATCTAACTGAACGTTTTGATATTGTGACAGTTATTTTACGCAAGGGAAAGAGATAAATGCCGTAAATAGTTGATTTGTTTATTCACTTGAACGCTTTCTCGAATTTTCAATGTCAAATCGGACCGAGAACACTACTTGGTAGCAAATAACAATCGTTATCATCTGAACATTGAATCAGGACCCTGGGCTTTAATGAGTATACTTTAATTTTAATACTTCTACTGAAATGTAGAGTCGTTTTAGTAGTGTTTAATATAATTATAAGTAGGTACTATTTTATTTATTTAATACAAACCGAAATAAATATTTTTTAAGTGGCATTACCTATCACCCTGACACTAGTGTAATCTGGACAATGCCTATGTCATTTATCATGAAATCAAAGTACCTAATATAATATGTAGGTGCCATGTTTTTGCTTTGGTTTCCTTAAGGCAATGATAACCGAAAAGGATTGTCATGTTACACAATTTAAAATGTTTAAATTATATCGCCTGAAGTCACGAAGCGAAATGAAATGACAGACAGAGATGAGTGAGGAAACCAAAGCTTAAGGGAACAGCACGTACGTACCAGTCTGATTTGAAATTATGTCTTTTTCTCCGGATTAGAGGAAAATACGTAACGGCAATGGCTGCTCGCTTATTTTTATTTCCCGCGTTGGTTTTATAAGTTCGCATTACATTCTAAGAAATTGTATTTTGTTCTAGTTCATTTTAAAGCAAAAAATAAAATTACGTAACTATAATGATCTTCAAATCGACTTAGTAGGGATAATTCTATTCATTGATTTATTTTATATGGAGTTAGAATAGTTTTCTATTGCGTATAAACTTAAAACAATTTTCCTCAGTTCGCAGAGTATTGGAGAAGGAGAAATTATTGCTAAGGCTTCCCAGCTTACAAGAAATGAGGTAGTGAACATGTTAGTTTCTATAGGTAGAAGCGCATTTTCAATTACAGGAATAGGTAAAATTTAGTGATTCCGATAACATGATCTTACTCAAAACACAACCTTATAATTCGGATTATCAAATGTCGACATTTTTTGCTATACAAAAATAAATCCTTCATAACTGACATTAATATTAATGAAGTTATTTATTGTAATATACACACTCAGGAACTTCTGAGGTTCTGAGGGGTTGTAAAAGATTTCGTATGCAAAATTAGAAAAGGCGTATTTTGCATGGCGATAACGGGCGGGTGCGGAAGGGATGAAGGATAACACGTTTGACGGCGGCTTTCACTCCTGTTTTATCAACTATTCAAACATATTCAATAGATACACACACATAGTTATTACTATACGTACCTACTACGGTTACGGATACATACCTATTACGTACATATTGTACTTTAAATCGGTTTCGCATGCCTATTGCGACTCAAGTGTTTGTTAGTTATGTTAAGTGACTAGACTTTTCGTTTTGAATTAAACTGTCCCGTTTTTCAGTTGGGTGACCCAGTGTCCCCGAAGATGCCTTATGTCCCGTTTTCTGAGGAAGTATAACACAATTTAGCAATCAGAAATATAGGATAAGCCAGCCAGTGATTTTTTTTTAAGCTCCTCATTACCTCAGCAGGAAGATTCGATTTGGTAAATTGATTTTTGGGACGCCTATTTTGAGTATAACAAAAATAGTAACATTGCATATGTATAATAATAATAATAATATAAGGCGTAGGGATGTGACGACCCCATCGCCCGATAGGTGTGTGACTGTTGGACTGAGTATTCAGTAGTTACACATCTACCGCAGTTAGTCATCCGCAGGGCAGCTCGAGGCGCGCTGTTGGGGGGTAGCGACCCCACGGACCTGAGTGCTCCCGGGGGAAG
>DVVJ01001270.1:0-11824 GCA_018234505.1 Junonia neildi neildi | reverse complement strand
GCTAAGTGAATGCGTCTTCCTTATACAAGAAGGTATTTTATTATAAAGCTGTGCTCCTTCAAATGTGATCATTTTTTCCCATAATTAGTTCTGGTTTTTGGCAGAACTAAAAGGCTAACTCGTCGGTTGCTACGTTTGCTACTGCGCTCGGTAAAGTTATATTACTGTAAATGCTTTTGTTAAGTTTTTATTACTATGTGCTGATAATTAAATAAAAATACTTATGTTCTCCTCATTAAGTTTCATTGTATAATAGTACATAATGTATTTAATCAAAATTTGAAGATAAATTCAGTTATTTAATAGGATTGTTAAAGTTAGTTCTCAAATTTTAGCTACTAAAAATCTTCTTTTAATTTATTATCCTTCCAGTTTTAACTGTCTATTACTCTCATTTGTAAAATCTACTCAAAGTCCAAGCAAGGTTCATAAAAAAACTTATTTCCTTATAATATTCCAGCTAATTAAAAATCCAGCCTGACCATTACGTTGGAACTTACCAAAACTAATCCGCCGACCTCAAAAGCGTGTTCCAGTAAATTATTCCGCAGGTAACAAGACCACAGACCACGTGCTAACTCGACAAGTTTCGTCCAACTTCACGTCTTGCTGAGAATATCGACAATTGAAATAAGCAGTGCAGTAACCACATTCACTACACGCTGCCGTAGTCAAGACATAATTCTGAAAAGGGGAAGGTCTAAACTAGGGAGGGTTTTTAGATCTATCCATTTCAATTCACTTTTTTTAGACAGGCAACAGGATATTTCTCATTTTTGTAATTATGTGTGCCTTTAAGTTACTCTACAATCATCTTCTTAAATCTACTATTATTCTTTATTGTTTAAGAATCTAAAAAAGGTCTTAGAAGCATTACACTGCTAAACATTTGGATATATTTCATTATATCCAGTTGTATTCTTACCACCAAATCGTTACACAGCATATTTCATCCAGTCAGTCCATCATCAAGTCATAAAACATCTTAAGTAAAAAATTGCTCAAAATATTCAAGAAACAAAATTCCATCAAACACATTGTAGCATCCTTAAAGTTATGCGAAATGCGAAAAAATTATTTAGACCCTTCAAGGGGTTCATTAAACGAAATATGCTTATTTCGTTTAGCTAATTTACTCCCAGCAAAAGTTGATCTTAGAAAAGTTTTTTCCCGTGTCAAAAAGGGGTTTGAAAGGGAGACATAATAAAGTATCCAATTTCCTCTACAAGGTGGAAAGTAACAAAAGAAATATTGAGGGTCAAGTGGCTGGGCGTCTTAGCACGGGCGGTGATCTTAAAAATTTTATTCCATTACGAGACACGAAGAGAGTAATAAAGTTACAGTGACGGGTACATAATATTGTTTTCGATAGGTCTTTTTCACTTCTTCATATAGGTTTACTTACATGTTCGGTATTAGATGAGAATGGGCCTAAAAATATAATGTAGTGGTCTAGAATTTAAGTGTAAAAACATTAGAATTTGTTTTTTCCATATTATTAGACCTTTATTCTACTATTTTATGTGTTTTATGTGTTATATAACTACAATCTTTCCGAATCTTCAAAATAACTGTACAATTTTTTTTATAACCTAACTGTACATAATAAAATAGGTTTTGATCAATGATCTTTTTAACCAACTTCAAAAAGATGAATAAAAAAAAACATTTTGAAGTCGGTGCCAGTTCGTAAAACTTACTAGGCACCGATTTAATATATTTTGCTTGCTTGGCACCGACTTCAAAATGTTTTAGAGTAAAAAGATTATATTTAGGTTTCAGTTTACTTTTGAAGTCGGTTTTTTTTTTGTGAAAAAGTTATTATTTATATTCTCCTGCGGCCACGTGACGTGGTAGGTATAACGTTTAACATTATGAGCTACTGATGTATAAGCAGTACTGTAACGTGTTATCTAAATCAGTTTTTTTCCACTCACCCACACTTAGTTATTTATAATTACTATGGACAATATAATAATTTCAAAATTTTTCTTTCCAGGGTCGAGGTTCTGATTACCAGCAGGGCTCGCGGCTGCGATCAAGGGTAAGTAAATAATTTGCTTGAATTAATTTGATTGACATGTTTGTGAATAGCCGTAAGCGAGCAAATGGTTTAATAGAAAATAAATGCAAATAGATATGTAGGGTGCCAATAAATCAAATATAAAATCTATGTTCGTGTCCGCTTGATTAGATAAGATTATACTCACTAGAGGATCCCAATATTTTAAGTACACATCAATTATGTTCTGCAAATAATTTTAAGTACCTACTATTATATTTTCTCTGTAATCTTCAATCTAAATAACAACAATTACAAAAACAATTTAAACCGATTTCGCTCATAAAACGAACATTACCAATTCCGTAATAAACGAAATTATAAAAGCATTTCGTAAACACACCGTAGTTGGCAACAACGCGACCGCATGGTGTCACGCGTTGGCCACAAATCGTCTTGTTGGCACCGAGACGCAAAATGTAACAAATTTTGTTACCCCAAACTCAACTGCCTTAATTAGGGACAAGATTAAAGGCACGTGTGCTTATCTGTGGAACCTTTCGTAATAAGGAGTGGAGAAATGAGGAAAAAATGGAATAAAAAATTTCGGAACCGCTGTCGTCGGGTTCCTTAAAAGGAAATCAAAATTCAATTTATCCAGATTGGTATTTACTTTTTTAATGTAATTTGTCACGGCACTTTGTCAGTTCAAAGGGAAAGGTGTTTGTCAGATTTTAACCGAAAAGAACCAAAAGAAGGAAACAGCTTCATCATTTAGACTGATTTCCGCTATACTGGCCAAGAAACGTTTTAGTAATTTCATTCATTTACTTTGTTATAATTATAATTGGACATCTATGACACATATATACTTATTACATAGTAGTAAGTATATATGTGGGAGTATCCCAGTGTAATTTATATTTTAAGAAACTTAACAATTGGTTGCGAAGAAAATTGTTTACAAGATACTGAGATCAAAAAGGCAGAAGAAAATATAGAACCAATAAACGATCAAACTAGTGAAGCTGAAAACCCTTTTCAAATTAATGTCATCCCATGAAAATCCTTATAAAACATGTAAAGAGAATCTCTTATAAAAGTCAACTTAATTAACCACGGTTACTCGTTAAACGCGTTCACTTCACCACTTCACATAGAATTATGATACGGATTTAATTCAACGCGGCATCGCTGTTAATCACACCTGACAACACCCAACACGTGTGGATAGTTACATACTTCATTTGCCTTTGTGCCTTCACTTAATCTCAAACTAATATCACCCTTAAATCGATTGACGCAAGGACCCCAATCGCTTGCAACAAAACAAACCGGGTTTAATGAGAGATTGGTTACATGCTGAATTAATTCGTCCCCAAGAAGCGACGCTCCATCGATAAAGGTTGCTGTGACGAAGCTGGTTTCGGCTATTGCATAATAAACTTTATTATTATCTAGAAAAAGGTCAGATTGATTCAATTTTGCTCGGTTCATAGCTCGTTTTGCTTTTGTGTCAAGGATGTATCGGGCTCGGCATATAGCATAGCGTTGTTAGTATTCGGAGGCGCGTGGCTGGTTAAGACACGACTCCGAGACTGGAATTGACGAAGCGATTCATAGATGTATTCTATAGCTAAGATGCCAGCTGCTTCATGAAAGCCTATATGAAATCAAAGCAGTTGATCCGTATTTAGCGAAGCACCGTACCGTGCAATGTTCCGACCAATATAACCGCAATTGTATAACATCAGAACCAGTAATGTGATAATTACGAGTATTACAGATATACGATTTCCCGGTAATATTATCGGGAAAATGGGTAATTTATCAGTTTGTGGTATTATTATTAGACTTATAACAATATAATTTACATACCTAACGACTGATATTTCTGTTATTTATTTGAAATTGATATAATTATTATTAATATTAAATTTAATATACCACATACATGATTAAACTAAATTATATCTAACTTAACTTATTATATGTACAATATGTACAAGAAAAATATTTGTATATATCTAAATAGCCATCGATGACGTTACAATGAGACAAGGTGCCCAAAACACTGGCAGCGTTTCCTCTTTATGTGGCCAGGCTGATATGCTGGCCGAGGTAGCTACCAGCTCTCGGTCACCTGTGGATTCAGTAAGGCGAGAAGACAGTTCTTTGTAGAACTCTCTTGCCTCCTCACCCCAGGACCCCATGGTTTCAACAGTAAACGGCACAAATACGAAACTCTTTTCAATGTTTTTGTATTTGCGCCGCTTGGTGATTTCAGCATTCCTTGCCACCACACATGTAATCAGTTACAATAAAATAAAAAATTCTAGACTTAAGTAATTATTTAAATTCTAAAATCTATTTGTTGTAAAATAAAGACGTGTAATAAAAAAATAATTTTCCAGATACATATTTTCATAAAGTCACAGGCAATAAAGCATACCAGTATTCAGTATTGAACTTGGCTCTCATCTCATCATCATCTTTAACTTCGCTCAGTTAATTATGTTCATTTCAAAACCCTAATTGACTATTTGTACGTCCAATATCGCCTTTTACACTCAGAAATATCTCTAACAAAATGATACCAAATCAAAATTCGTCGACAATTAAAATACAAAACAGACCGAGTTCATTTCATACTATTCAAAGGGTTTGATTCACCTCGATAGTTCAATGTTATCTGTTTTATACAGCTAACTGTCTCCTTGACGACAAGAGGGAGCAAAGCCCACGATACCTCTCCATCTTAATTACGTCTCCTACGTGAACGTTGACGACGTAATTATTTCTCCCTTTACATTATTTTCCTCTTATTGAGGAGAAAAAACGGGAAATTCAATCATAGCCTCTATGATGTGAATAATTTCAATCGCCCGGAGTTATTATACCCGCTCCCCTAATTACAACGGTGAAAGGGATTCGTCCGTTATTTCGTCTATTCCGACGGTTTTATTGGTGGATAAATGAGTTTCGATTGGGTGAAATACAAAAATAGACATCGTTGATTGGTTGGGTTATAATGTTTTAGATTTTGTTATGGAAAATTTTGTTTATTACTCCGATTGTATTCGTTAACCAAAAATAAGTTTACTGATATTGAACAGCTTAAATTTAACATAAATATTATATTGCCTATTTTGGTAATTTTATTTTAAGAGTAATATCAGTTTAATTTAATTTTCATATTTCATGACGTAATACCACTCGCTTAATAAGTCTCTAGTCCATTGACCATAATAATACAGAAAAATAAATTTCTATTTCCAAAACCAAATTCGAATAAAACGCCTAAATCCGATGCTAATTACAATGCTACACAACATTTAGCATCCCATAATGAAAACATTGATCAAGTTGAACGTTGCGAATCCTCCGTAGCTAATGTACGTCGATTATACGAAGTAACGAAGCAGATCAGGCTATTATGCAGGCTCCGTTGCGGGTAATGTGGTAGAAAATCGTCGTCAGATCTTGAGAAGCTGTCAAGGTGGTCGTCTGTGGCATGTCATTTGAATAGAACAATGTTAGGGAATGGACCGTAGTATAATTGTTTTGATATTTTATGGTCCTAATGAAAGGAGAAAAATTGTAAGACTAATAATCGTAAATTGTAAGACGAATAATAAATAGAAACTAATCATAATCGATTTAGAAGGCCTTTTGGTATTCAAGTTAGCAAGAAATAATTAGGTATAATAAAGTTTTATCAAAATAAGTTTAAACACTTTTTGCATGGAAGAACAACAAGCATCCATCCAAGCGTCATCTAAACATTTGCATTTGTCCTACTTCTTATTACTAGAAGAAATGTAACCTACTGTCAGTAGAAGAATAAGCACCGGTAATTTGTATAAGACATGTTAAATTACTTTCATAGTAGTTTGAGTTCGTCATATTTTTGATTAGAAACGATTGTCTAGATCTAGAACAATGTAGAAACCAAGAAGCCTTGGTAGGATTTTTCTTTACTACGAAAATTAATTAATTTGATTGCTTCTTTTTAAATGCGAAACATTTTAATAATAATATTTTAAAGAATTGATTTATATACTAATATAATTAATCAAATATACTTGTAGTATATTTGATTTATTATAAACATTTATTTATGAAGCAAATAATACG
This sequence comes from Junonia neildi neildi, assembly GCA_018234505.1. NCBI lineage: Eukaryota > Metazoa > Arthropoda > Insecta > Lepidoptera > Nymphalidae > Junonia > Junonia neildi. The sequence continues at coordinate 5,685 of DVVJ01001270.1, read as the reverse complement.
TTGCGAAGTGTATTTTTGTCTCTATTGAATTAAAGTTTAACATTTATCATCAAAAATTTCTCAGCACCTACATATTCCAAAATCTCGTAAGCCATTTATATTCCTGTATCACACCCAGACAAAATCCTGTCAACGATTTTTTATTAGTACAGATAAAGACACCAGAGCTCGCTGGCTCCAATTAACGCCTGCTCTTCGTCGTTAAACCTTTCCACGCTAAGCTTCTTATCGGGCCGGGGATTTCAGAAATATCAAGAGTATTTTTTCAGATAATGGTTTATTAAAAAGCTGAAAAACAACTCCTTTCAACCTATTTGTAAAATTAATAAGCGTTAATTGGATAGCCTTGAAGAATAAAGAATTACACTAATGGGATCTAACAGTCTCGAAGGACCAAAATCAATATGAACATTTCGAAAGATTGATGGTTATAGGCTCAGATTCTAAATCAATCTGACCAATCTAGCTTTAATCTTCCAAATAAGCACTAATAGATGTAAGAGCCTCTGTTATTTATTGAGAAAGTGACTGATCGGATAGCAATTAAGCCAGTCATGTCGGGAGACCGCATGACTGATTAGAAGTACATGACAGATACGAATGGCGCTAAATTAATAAATTGTAGTCATTTATTTCATGCCTAAGTGAAAATGTTCAGTAGCTTTATAGGAATTTCGGCAACCCGTTTTGAGAGTCCTTAAATCTTTACGTCGCACTCATTTATTTTGCCGGAAATTCTCGTCGAAAAGAGTAATTATTTTTCAGCTCAAAATCTCCAACTTTAAACGTTAGTGTATTTTTCATGTTCCGCAGAGAAGTTTAGTTATTAACATCATAATTTATCACGAACATGATGAATAAACTTATTTGAAAAACAGTCTTTCTCGTCTAAGAATAGGCAAAATACCTTAAGTATCGTAATAAATCATCTCATAAAAGATCTACGGCATAAACTAGTATCTCCGATAGAAAAAAAATGGTACGCTATAAATAGGAAAAAGCTACACAATATGATTAACGAAATTTCATTCTTCCTACGATATTTTTTCCTCCGGAATAGATTCGTGATTGACGTGGAGGCCACTAATCTTTAATATGATTAATAACCCTTATTGTTATGCTCCAGCACAGCCTTGGTTACTAAATCCCCGTATTTTCCATTATCGAACGATGATAACACGACGTGCCAACTATTCTTTTGAAAAATCTCGTCATTTTATAGCAAAAATGCAGGCAAAGAAACTGATGACAAATGGTTACATTTTCTCCTAAATATTAGTAATACTGTATATTATATAATATTTCCCATCTGTAAATCAAGGTAGTTATATCTATCGTTCCTGTAATTATTCTGGCTTATTGTGTATCGATACAGTATTAATCGTCATTTGCTAGTTTAGTAATATAAGGAATGGTCTAAGAGAAACGGTCGTTGAATATTGCCCATCTCTTTTAAAACTTAGACTGTAGCGAGTTTGTATACATTTTTTTGAGTTTTTTAACCATTGTGCCTAAATGCCCTGTACCTATAACAGTAAGAAATATATTTAAGCTTCCAAATCAATCAAAGTAGCAAGCAACGTAAAAATATCTAAAGTATCTATACAAAAACCGATTTCAACATTTCCAAATTCCGTTCACGGGAAAATTTTATTTCTAATATTGCAATCTCGATAAATCGTTGGAGATAAATCTCGGTGAACGAATCGCCTCATATCTTACGGGCACTAAATTTTCACCTACCGTTTCGTCACTGCACCAATAGGCGTCCGTATGATTTGTTGCCCGGTACAACAATTTTTCATTTTCCCTGTCGTCACTAAATCACACTGACAAGTCCTCGGTGTACAACTATCGGGACCTTTATCCTTTGAAGCGATTTTGAACTCTATTCTCATAATTGTAAGACTGATTTATAAACTTATAGCTGTATTAATGTGTTCAAAACGTTTCTAATCCTGTTTAAAACGATATTCAACCTAATTTACCGAAGGATAAGGTCGTTTTTCGCGTGAATGCCATTTAAATCTGTGTCAGGACCGTCACCCTCTAGTATTTATCATTTGTTTACCGACGTGTAATAAAAATACTTTGATCTATGATGGCTAGATTAAGTTAGGTTATTAAAATTTTAACTCGAGTTTACTTTAAAACTGTTTCTTTGCTTAATTTTAATTTATCTTCTTTTAAGGGATTTTTAGTATTGAATTTTAACTTACAATTTCACGATAAATATTAAGTTTGACAAGCCATCCATGACGACATTGAGTTTGACAATATTTTGTAGAAAGTAATGATGTTCACGCTATAATCGAGACGCGAAAGTATTTTTGTGTTGTTATATAAAAATATAGCTCCATTATTGATGGTCTATGTCAACGACACTGTTGTGTTTTAACCACACACGAAACAAGTTACACAATTACTGCAACTTCTCATTTCATTTCATGGGATTAATTTTATCATGTAATACTACTGTCCTATTTTTAATCTTTTTACTTCACACAGGTTCAGGGTTGTAGTATTTTAAAGGGAAACATCACTGGATGTTTAGATGGAAGTGAAAACATTTTGGTCATAAAACGCCACGTGCTACTCGGTCTCGTATTTAGTCGGCTTTTTTCGATCCCTCCCCTCGCACTGAGTACTTTTGAATAATAACTCGGATGATTTACATTTACTAGGTACAATATTTTTTTGATAAAATTAAATTTGTGTAAAGCTATTTGCATCATTTAAAAAAAGAAGGTTTTCAATTCCACACGTTCCTTAATATTTTTTTAAATTCATTCTTTAATACTTTGTTACCTCATAACTTCGTTAATAATAAACCGATATAGATTTTTTTTTCTATTTAGAAGGTCTTTCAAATGATATCATTGATTTGTTGTTAAAATTGGTTAAATTTTTATTTTAAATAAAATTGATTTATTCTAAAAAAGCACAGATTTCATACGAAACTTCATCTCATGCGTTTTGAAGTCGGTTTTCCCTTTCATAAAAATAATTATTAATCTATCGCCAATTACTAACCGAATCACATTTTGAAATTTTTCTTGTATATTATTTCTAACATTTTTATACATTCTCAAACTCTCCAACAAAAAAAAATCACTTTAATATTACAGGGCTGATAAAACTGAATTTTTCGCTCCAGAATTTTTTAAACTTGTATAACTTCGGCTTACAACTCATAGTGGAAAAGCGTGGCAAAATAAGCTCCTATTCATTTTCCTCAAGAGGGTCAAAGCCTTTTCTTAACAACAGGGATATAAATTTGACATTTTCCTCAAATTCTTTTAAAAGGACGGTTTAAAAGGAACGGAACACCTCAATATCGGGGACGATGGTTTTATTCAGTGGTTTTATAAAAAATCGTTCAGTTGAATTTACGGAGCGAAGGCACGTAGGTTTTCAAATAATAGTACGCTTTAGCTATAGTGGAAAAATACTGTTAAATAAAGAAAAATATCTTGATAAAAACCTGACTACTAAAAATTTGTTTACATGTGTCTTTGTGTGTATGTGTAATATGACGTGTAATATGATAAGATCGTGAGGAAACCTGCATGTGCCGGAAGAAATTCTGACACGTGTGTATCCACCAATCCGCAGTGTAGCAGCGTGGTGGATTAAGCTCCATACCTTCTTCCTAATAAGAGAAGAGGCCTATAACCAGCAGTGGGATATGTACAGGCTGTGTTACGTTTTTTTTTGTTACGTAATATGACGTATTTAGATTTTCACTTTTTTCCATAGGACGTATGTAAATTGAAACATAGCAATATGTGCTAAGCTAAATTCATGAGAATGATTAATTTTTTCCTTCAACTAACTCATACTTCGTTCTTAATGTTGTAAAGAGAAGGAGAATACAAAGTAACAAAAATATAAGTATAATAATAATGATGACCTCCGTGGCGCAGCGGTCAATAAGCCTGCCTGCGACGTGGAGGCCCCGGGTTAGATCCCCGGCCAGGTCATGATAGAAAACGACCTTTATCCTGATTGGCCTGGGTCTTGGATGTTTATCTATATATGTATCCATTATAAATATAGTATCGTTGACTTAGTATCCCATAACACAAGTCTCGAACTTTGGGGCTAGCTCAATCTATGTTTTATTAAACTACGGGATGATTACTCACGTATAAATGTCGGTTTGTCCGACAATAGTTTCGACCGCGTCTGGCGGTCTTTTTCAAGGTTTTGGCGAGCGCGGGCCGACTGTTCGCCGAACATTGAGAACGAACGTTGAGTGTTCTGCGAACAGTCGGCTCGCACTAGTTAGTTAGTTTTTATAGTGAAATTAGCTCAATCTGTGTGATTTGTCCGTATATATTTATTTAATATTTATTTAAGTGAAGCCAGGGGCAGTACTATAATATAAACAATTATACATATATATTTAACCATAATTAAACTCGCAATCGCCTAAATTGTTTTCAAAAGGTGTGCGATATTTGTTCTAAAGGGTTATTTTAAACAGTAACTGTTTGAACAGACCCGGTTTGACTGTTTGTTCGGGACTGTTTAACATTCACATCTAACCTCGTGTGTTGGCCAATTGAATCTAATAGCCCATTTGATTGGTTTGTACTTTCTTATAAAGTTATATCTATAAATTTTATGTGGAACGTCTTTTCTTTGTAGGTGACTTGGCTATTTTAATGGCACATAATTATCTTAACTTGCTATGCTTTTTAACTTCTCATTCTTATAATTTAATTTGTTGTACCTCTAAAGATGTGATAAGCTGACATAATTTTTTTACATTTTTTAAGTTCTACTATAATAAAATATGTAAGCAGTGAAAAAATAACTCGACTTCAAAAGAAACTTCAAAGCGGATGCACGGAAAACCTGACACGGAGCGTATCCTGTCTGTGTAGCACGTCTGTTACTTTGATCAATCATATTATTAAATTAATTAAATAATACATACATTGACGATAGGTGGTCACTAAAACTGACTAGAGTGATAACGGTCAGGATTCAATGGACATGACAAACATTTGTATAGGTCATAAAGATGTTATTGTGGTCCTAGATATTGTGTTGTGTATTTTTGGATAAGGTAATATCCTAATAAGGATACGTTGCACGTTAAACGGTTATTTGATTATTTTATTTTATCAAACTCGATATTATAAATTCAGGTTATTAATTTATTACATTGTAGTAAGAAGTAATAATGTATCGACCATAAAAAAACAACACAGGTCTTCCGCATGATTGTCCTTATCCTACAACAACATAAGGAAACTATAGCTAAGAGGGAGTGTCTTTCCAATACGATGAGAGAGCAGGCAATGAAGCGGATGCAAGGATCGTATCCGGTCTGTTTGACACATCTGTTACTTTGATCAATCTGATTATTAAATTGTAATAATTTTTCCTGAAATATTTTACATCATTTAACTTGATAATTGAGAAAGTTTTAAAGTGTGTTTGTTATTTTGTTATTATAGCTCAATGGTTTTGAGTTAATCGAATCGGATATTACGGATTCATCTATTAGTCAATTATTAATTATACACTTCCAAATAAACTTTTGGTTTCATGTTTGCTTTGTAGACGGGTCTTATCGCGATAATTTTTACGTATTACAAAACCTTTATTACCCGACGTTTCGACGAAGTTGCATTCACCGTGGTCACGGGCTGACCACAGTCATCAGTCAGG
>DVVJ01001269.1:0-11826 GCA_018234505.1 Junonia neildi neildi | reverse complement strand
TAATTTAACTTCTTTTAGTACGAAATATGTATTTTAGATTAAGGTTATGTCCGAATAAAGGCTATTATTATTATTATTATTATTATGAATATAGTGATTAAGCTATGACAGTGCGAGGCGCGTCTGCGGCGGTCCATTACTCGTGCGGTGCCGCTCAGCTCAATGAATGGACCTAATCCTGAGTAATTGCATTCGATTCCGCAGTTTCCACTCTCAAAAGTATTCATCTTCATTCATTTTTTTCATTTTACGTAAAATTTATAACCGATTTTCGGATTTTCACATTTTTATTGTATTTCTTTTTTTTTCTAATGAATATGAGTTAAATGATTATGGTATTACAGAATTAGGAACAGTATTACATAGATGCTTGAAACTCGGTATAATACTCGTAATATATTGTACGCAGTTACCTAAATAAAATTGGTATGTTTAATGAATGAGCTCTACTTTTGAAATGAGAAGTTTCTGTAGTTTATGTGTGGTCTTATTTAGTGGTTCTTTAGTACACGATAAAACCACTTTTAAAATGGCTTCCGACGGATTTAACGCTTAAAGTATCGCTGAAAAACTACTGATGTAATCGTATAGAAAAAGACATAGACAACGTGTTAATATATGCAATGATAAGCATTTATAGTCTAATGGCGAAAAATACAAAGCACTTGTCCGAAATAGCGAACAAGAAGAAAAATATCAGATTGCTTTTGCCATACAGAGTATATTTGACATATGAACTGCGTAATCAAGCACCGTCGGCGCCAATCAGCCAGTCATTCGTGACGACACTTCGCGAGGACTGCATAATTAACGCGAAAGGGTTACCGGCATGCATTGTTAAGAGCGTAAAAGCGTGGAGTGCGTGTCGAAGGGATGCCGACGAAATGTTTTATTTCGGCTGACGGCTGTAATTGACGTGCGGATGACTGACCCCGTGTCTACGCGTTTGTTTATTTATTCACCTAATTTTTTTGACAGTGAGAGTGTGACACTTTTGACTTTGTGACACTCTGATGGCAACACGTGAGTTAGATCTAGTGAATATTAATTGAATCAAACAGAAGACAGTGAAATTGCGTCGAAAGATGACATAAATAGGGGTTGTCAACAAGTTATTTTTCACTTGTAATGATAAATGCATGAAGAAGAGAAAAAACTTTTCGTGAAACAAATGAAAGTCGAGATGGTCACTGGTTAGAACGAGTCGACCTTTTTAAGTACTAAATTGATGTTTCAATTTATCTAGGGCTCGGCATTAAGTTACCCCCGGTAGTAAGTTTACCTACCCCAAGCATGGGGCAAGTTGACTAATTTTTCATATTTTACAAGTACATAGTAGACATTTAAATAAATAAATATATAATCAGTTTCGATAAATGCACTTTAAATAGAAAATATATAATAGAATAATTCTAATATAATTCTAATAGTTACGTAATTAGGTTTGCTTTACAATTTCTCAAAGTAATCCGTCAAAATTTTACTATAGGAGCGTATATTTTAGATTGAGATAAAAAAATAAACAACATCGTAAATATCATGACGTCCCCCGAGGCTCGTATACGCGCCCTCGACGTCATCAGTCAACACAGCGGAGCTGACACACTTCCTGCCAATAAAAACAAAATTAACGACAACTTGTAAAAGTGCCACGGTCGGGGCCCGCAGAACACAAACCTTCAGCTATATTTTTGGCGACATTACGCCTGATGTCTTAGTCTAGATTAAAATCAGAACTTATCAAGATTTGAAGATAGACAGTCTGTAGTCTGCGGGTGTATTAACTATAGTTACGATCTAAATATGAAAGGTAACGGTCGCTTATCCGGATCCCGCTGCGTCACAATGCTGACCAATAATTCAGGTTAATTGCACGCTTGATTGGCTGTTTATCTCCTCGGAGGCTTCCCTCCTCCCCCCGCTATCCTCCCGCCCCGCCCCTCCCCGCTCCCCGACGACTCGGCGATGTACCATTAATCCTGCTTTGATTGTATCCTTCAGTAATCCGTAACACAATGAACATCCATTACAAGATAAGCGACGCTCGAACACATACCGCCAACAATACCCGCTGTTATTAGTTATTGCATATAAGTATTACAAATAAGCTTTAGTTAGATTACTATCAATATATGCTATATAATGGTTATGTCGATTATTAGAATTTGGCTAGGTGTGTGATAAAAAAAACCTTTAATTTGAGTATACGAGAGATATACGATGTAAATTTTGGGATACGTACAATCTAACCTACATAAATAATAATTATCTGATTAATAAAAATTTTAATGTATAAGTAGTACCTAATTCTTATTTATAAATTCCATACACCTCTACCTTATTTTATTTTAATACATCAAAGTTTTCTAGACATTTAGACTCATGTGAACGGTAACCGTTTTAAATTCGTATGAGTCCGAAAATTTTATATGCTTTCATAATTTATACATTATATTATTCATAAATATTATGACATTATAATGATGTAAGGTATATGATATTAAGATAAGTAGTAACAACGGTTAATAAGTAATGTGAGACAGACCGGAGGATCAGTCTCAGATATTAATTAATTCCGGAGCTCAGCGCACGAACATAATATTGATTGCACATAACGTATTATCTCTAGCAATTAATTTAGGTAATCTCGAGATGAGCGGTAATGGAGCGGTGCAGTGACGTCACTGCAGTCTACACGTACGTGGCGTGTACATGCACCCACACAAGCACACGTATGTAGGTAGCGGGATTACAGAGTGAAGTAACTGAACGTTGATTAACGTAAATCATGTTCAAAACTTACTTTCAGCTTGAAATTCTATAAATTTTATCTTCAATCTTGATTCTTATATCTACTGGAATTTAATATATTAAATAAAGTACATACTATATTTACGAATTTTTCATCGAATAATACAAAAGATACAGCATAAATAAAATTGAAATTTTTAACCGTAAGCAAATTAAGAAAATTTAATTAAAAAAAATACCTCAATTAGGAGAAGAAACTAATGTTTCAGAAGATTTAATAATGAATTTTCAAAAAGCAATCAAAACGTCCTGATAAGAAGTTAAGTGCCAGATAGCATATAATTAGTAATTATGTACAACAACAAACAAGGAACGCCCATTAAAAGTTGTATAAAAATAGACAAGAAATGTTTTACTATAGTTTGTGCATTAAAAAACATGAAGATTTAGATTAAGAACTTTGGTGAGTAATAAATTTGATTGGTCGGCGAGAAGTTCCTCAAGTTCTGAGTTTGAGCACTAACGCGATGGACGCGGATAGCGCGCCGCAACTACCAGGAGCCACGAACAACTGAGACCGATAAATATTTAATTACATTTCCTTGCTTTCTTACGCTAGTTATACAAAGAGAGAGAAAATAACTCGTCTAACTTAGAACTGAAGTCATATTAATAATATCCAGATCAGACAAAAAAAAACCTCAAGAATTAGTAATTAATGATATCATGTTTTAATGTGCTAGGTATTATGTAGTTTTTGAGTTCCTTTATGTTGTTCTTTTAAAAGTTCTGAGCATCGAAGTTTATTCCCCAGTATTAGCGAGAACGAGGCGGTCTGCGGAATTGAGTTTGAGGAAACAAAGACTGCAGTCCAACAGTTATTTACCGTTGAATTATCTCTTCGCCTTCCTACATTACCCGGTATTTTTGTTTATTTCCGCAGTGGTTCCCGGATAATACATTAAATAGACACAGTTTATATTTGGTTAAATTGGTCTAAGATGATTGCGATATACTTAACATAATTACTTTCTTTGGCTTGGTTAAAATAACAATATACCTTCACAATATTATTGTGTTAAATGTTTTTGCTTCACGTATTAATATCGAAAAATAAACTCTGTTTTTACGAAAACTGCGAACGGAGATGGTTATATGATATTTTGCATAGTTAAAGTTTCTCTTAAGAAGGAGTCGGAATACCTAATTGAACTATTAGGAAATACACGATTGGGTGGTTGCCTAGTCACGGTGGTTGATATCAAGACAGGGGACATAGCGATATAGGGATATAATATTGTATGGTGAACTGGAATAGAGACATGTGTAATGAACAGTAGTTGTATTATTATTCCCTTCTGGACTGCCTTTAACACTAAATAAATTATGCATTTTTAATATGTTAAATTAATTAAAATATGAAATATTCACGTGGTGACACTACTAAAGAGGGGAAACGAAAAAGAAATCTATGTAATAATAATACAGTTGTTAAGCTGTCAATATTAATTGTATGCAAAGATGGGCAATTATTAAAAAGGTATTATGATCGAAATTAGATTAACAGAAAATTGCTCTTTTAATTACTCATCTATGTTAACAAACCAAAAATAAAAATTTTTTATACAATATTAATTAAAAATTTTTTTATAAAATATTCCTTAGTCTTTACTCCTGAGCGTTAAAAGTAGTCCTACAATAATAATCTAAGTAATGTTGAGTTGATCTATCAGATATGTCAAACTATTTTCGTACTACTCCTACCTACTATTAAAATTCATACAGAATCACTAACAATTTAGCAGTGAAATCTGACAAACGTTCAGAACAGCAAACTTCGTAATCAAATATCTAAAATATAACGTTACACGGCTCAGTTTAGGAAGTGGAACTAACTCTCCGTTATCGGGAGTTACATAAAAGTGTTCGACCGTACAAAGCGGCGCACAACATTTTACACAGGAGATAACAGTGTCGCAGGTGGACGCGGCCGAAGTTGCGCTGCCGGAGCCGCGGCGGCGCCGGACGCGCTCCGATACTGTGCTTGCAGTTGTTTTATTAAAATTATTGTATTTTTTATTATAAGAACTAGCTTGTAGTTACCGCGTCATTAGTTCATTTTTCATGACTATTTGACTATTTGAAAACTATTATGTTTTAACGTCAGATTTTTTTATCTTTTCTATAGGACTTACTACTATTAGGGTGACTAGCCGTGGCTGCGTGTTGGAATTTAGTAAAATCTCTTTTTATCGAATCTCTATACTACAGAAGAAATATTGCTATTAATGTGTCTAGGTGTTAAGCAGTTAAGGTAACAAATATGTTACTATGTCTTATGTTTATATTATCTCTTTTGTTTGCATTTTCTTACCGTATCTGCTTTCACTGACAGATATTCTCCGTGTTAATGTAATAAATGATAACAATAATAATAATTCTTAAATCCTTTCTGCCAAACAAATATCTGGGTATAACAGTTCCCGACATATCGTAATGATAGTAAATGTATTTTACATATCTATATTAATATATATCATTGAACGACATAAATAGGTACATTTAATGTAAAAAATACCATTACGTCGTTTCATTCAGTGCTTTCGCAAGTACTTGTATTACATTCACTGGTCAACATAAAGTTCATTTGACAGAGGTTAATAGGTTTGGGACCGGAACGTCCCGAAGGGTTAATGTATTTAGCTGTCAGGTTTTGTAATATTGTAAATATGTCGAGAGGCGAGGGTAAACAGGATTAGAGAGTATTCTTGAGATACAAGGAGATCGAAGAATAAGAGCACGCGGCGCCGTGCGACTGATGTCTTGGGATAAACCCGATACACGGCTGTGAATACTCATAATATCATACTTATACATTGCACTATAAATACTAATTAAGTGTGAAACTTAACATAAATTGACGTTACCAACTAAAACCTGGAGTGAACAGATTGCACAAAACCGTCTGCGAGTTCAGAAGCTCTCCGCGTAGTATCTCTTTTGAAATATTTAATTGTAGTGTCGGCGCCCGAGCCGCTCCCACGATGAATGTAAATAAATAAGCGGGAAGGGACTGAATGAAATGCAAATGAATGAAAATTATATTCGTATTAAATTGAAACGAGAGCGGCTCGCTTTAGATTGAATTTTTGTAAGAAGCCGTCGTTAGCATCCGCGCTCTCAGCCGCCGTTGTGCTCCGCCGCCAGCAGACATCAGCCGCGCTCGAGCAATATTATGAATCCTCTTTAATATTCATCTTGTATTTGTAACGGCAACCATTATATTATAAGTTAGCTTGAGTATCCTATAAATATTAATTGGTATAACTTTTATTGTGTATATTTTTATTTGTTTATGCACCCCAGCACGTAAAGGGTACGTTGATATCATTCCTATCCTTGTAATAACAAGAAGCTTAAGAACGTTTACGAATTCACTAACAATAATAATTAAGCATAAGGATGTGAACGTGATTTTATTTAGTCTGTTAGTCTATTTTAGCTAAAACAAACACATAAAATTATATACGTGCTTAGTATGCAAGTATAATTTGTGGCGAAGGCGATCTATTCTGTCTTGCTAATACAGTGAGTTATTTAGTTTGTCGCAGCATTGCGTAGAACGTGTAAGACGATTTCAGTATCTGAAATAAATGTTGTTGTCAATTACAATTTTAATATCTAATCACGAATAAGTTCCAAAAATCTTTAATAATTCACAATTAAAACAAAGTGCCATCTTTCATTTCTATCATGGAGACATTCGCTATTCGTATTCGCTACCTTGACGAAGGTGTCCAGCGACAGCGGTATGACGCGGCCGGCGGCGGGGCGCAGCGGGCGACGCACGAACTGCATCAGCAGCACCAGCGCGCGCCGGAACCGTGCCGGCGTGCGCGCCCACTGCATCGAGTACACCGAGCACACGATGCCGTCGCTCTGCCCGACAGATACATGTACATTACATACAACTTAGCAGCAATGGCGGATTTAACACAAGTGACGCCCTAGGTCCTGATTTATACGGCGCCCCTAGCTTAGCCATCCTCTATGTGACATATACAAAACGAGCTAAAAAAAAGCTCGACACCCTCCGTTCCCTATCTTAAATATTTTCGCTAAAAAAAATATCGTCCGCCTCATTTGCAACTTTGCCGCCGCTGAAAAGCGAATTTTGGCACCCCTAAAAATCTGGCCCGTGAGGCCCAGGTCTAGGAGCCTATGGGTAAATCTGCCACTGCTTAGCAGTAGTAATTGACTGGTAGTGGTCTGAATACTCACCTCTACCGTTAATTCGTTCCCGTAGTAGCAGTACAGGAACAGCTCCGTTAGAATGCAGAGAATGAAGAGAGTCATCGACGTAAACTCTATGCTCAGTATGTTCAGCTGAAAATGTTATGTTGAAGATAGTAAGTGTATAATAACGTGGTTCATTCGTCTAAACTTTAAGGTGCAAAATTTACTTGTACTATAATGAACAAAGAAAAAATCAACCCCTCGGTTTTCAAAAAAACTTTGGAGCATGTATTCACTATAATTTCAGTAAAAAATCACCTACGTTGACAAGCTTATACGCAGCCATGCAAAGAATCCAGCCACCAATTCCAAACTGCACCAGTATAGCGACACCAAAAATATCTTGCAGTAACTTCGCAGTCCTGCGAAAACGTAGAATAAGTACGGAGGGACCAAAAACTAAAAAATGGGTTTGCCTTTAACTTACTGTGTCACTCTTTTGTAGTGATGGAAACACTTCACCAGTAACGACATCAAAGCGACCTCGAATTTCTCCCCCGTTTCATTGCTTATGCTCTTAGCCTTTTCTGGCAGAACCTGAAAATCATTCCTAAAGACAAATATATGACATAAGCCGAACTTGACTACACACATGTGTTGAGTCAACTTCTTTTAAATTTCATACCTTAAAATTTTAAGTTGCGTTTGGCACTGGTACAAAATAGTCGCCATCAGGGCATCCATGGTTGTGTTGGCGATACCGACGAGTGTCGTGACATAAAAAGAGTACAACAGCACCAAGACGAATCTACAAGAAACACAAACTTCGAAATTAATATCAGTTTGTAAATATATTGATAAAGATAAACTCCTTAATCTCTTTTTTTTACCGTACAAATATTATGGTTTTGGCATTTAGTTAAATACACATATCAACTGGATCTGGATTCTCTAATTCTGAAAGAAATACTAAATTCTTAATAATAAAGTAATTACTTTTTAACTGTTTGAGTTTCTAAATGGTATAATGAGTTGTTGTGTAATTTAATAAAATAATTCACGTAAACGGCGGGTCAGTCTGCAAGCCCGTCCAGAACGGGAACTCCACGGAGTGGCCGGCGATGCGGTGCATCACGGGGAACAGCAGCCACAGCGTGCAGGTGAGCACCGCGCAGCCGGTGTACGCGCTCAGCAGCAGACGGGCGCCGCGCGCCGTGCGACGCAGCAGCGCCTGCGCGCTGCTACTCGACGCGTTGTACACTGGATCTTGATCAGAAGAGTCATCGTTCAGTTATAAAATACAAGGGGGGAAACATTCTGTCATTTCTTATTTAACGGAGTAATTAGGAAGAATAAAATAACTATAAACTATGACCATACCATTAAAACTCTGAATCATATCATGAATTCTATCCGCATCCGTATGAAACACTATTTGCTTAGCGATGGAAGTGATATGGCAAAGTAGGAGGAACATGACGCGGGACAGTTTCGCCATATCGTGCCGCTCCTGATAAGCGTAGACGCATTCCTGGAGTAAGTAGGCGACGGTGACACCGAGCACGAGCACGCGGTAGGCGGCGTGCAGGCGCACAGCGACGGCGCCGCCCGCGCGCCAGCGCATGAAGCCCGCGCACTGCAGCAGAGCCGTGTGCACCGCCACGCACTGCCACGATGCTGACCTTGATATATTTTCATTATTTTATTTTTAAAAAGTAACTACTTAGATCTTCTTCCTAGCACTTTTCCCGGACTTAGCCAGGGTCTGCTTTATTCTACCCTAAGTTTTGACAGGTTACTGATTTTTACGCAGAGCGATTGCCGTCTGACCTCCGCAACCCAGAGGGCAAGCCAGTAACCATTTAGACAAAAAAAAAAAAAAAATAAATAATGTCACGTGTATTTATATACTAACATATTGCAATCGTAGTTTGGAATATTTTTGCCATCAACTCCAAAAAAGGGACTTCGACGAGACGATAATTTTTTACTCCATGCCTTCGTAGTTTCCTTGCTTGCTGGACAGAATCCTTGCTATGGATGTTTTTTTTTCCATGTGCTGTCCGCGTTATTTTTAAAGCCCTGTCCTATTTTTTTCCAAAAACAACCAAATAAAGGTCCAGTTACGCAATTGTCCAGGTTAAATTCTTACTATTGTCCTGGGTATTGTCTTGGGTATTGTCCTGGGTATTGTCCTGGTCATTCTAGGGGTGACCAAATTTTTTTTCACTTTGTAAATGACAACCCTATATCGTCATCATAACTTGGCACAAGATGACGTCATGCACACATAAGTTGCTTACTCACGCGCACGGTCAATACCGAGCCGAGGTCGATTCGGTTCTCATTGAGTCGGTTAGGTCACCTGTCTCGTGACAGATCGAGGTATTTATGAGGTAAATATCGGTATTTACTTTGAATAGGTTTGTCTTTTAATTTTAATGTTATATGTTAGTATGTCACGCAAAAACTATTATCAGTCAGGAAGAAATCGCTTCCATAGCGATAAGATCGCCTTTATACATCTTTCTTTTACCTGTACCTACTTTGTACTATTATCTGGTGTATAATAAAGAGTGTGTGATTGATTTCATCAGTGGCGTAGCTACCATGGTTCCGCAATCATTGCATCTTTGAGGCTTTTTGCGGGTGGAATTTTTTTAAAACCCTTTTCGTTACGTTTTCGTTTTTGGTTTTTTTAGGAATCCGTCTAATCTAACTTGCACCCCAGGTCATCTCTACAATTCGCGCAGACCTTTTTTTACAGATTATGGCAAAATGATGCTCCTAGCTATGCTACTATGGTATTATGTTGAACTAACAGTGTAAAACTAGAGTCGTGAAAAATCAATTTATATTGACGTTTCCACGTGGAATGATTGTCAATAAATATTTCGATAGCCAATAGAGTTGGTGGAATAAAATGTGCTGAATTGGTCTCAATTCACAAAAGTCTTAATTCACACGTTTGGTTTCAATTTATTCAACTGAAAATCCCTTTTTCAGTTGTTTTTCCGTACGAAAATGTTAAGAACGTGCGCGCCTTGTCGAACGTTTTCTATGTAATTGGAGCGTTCCGAACTGAGCCGAACCGAACTCGAACCGAACGTGTATGTTGAGCCTTAAAGCCATTAAATTAAAAACTGACTCGCTGTTTTAGAGTTTTACGAAGAAGAAATTTTATTTTTAATTGCAGTACTTGTGAAATTGTGAACGCTTTCGTTAACCAAAACTTGTGGTCTATAACAGAAAAAATATATAAGCTCGTAATTTTCAAAATATTCGTCCAAACAAATACTTTTTCTCACCTAGAAATAAACACTTTCTTGAGCGTCATAAAATTATTATAGCATAGAAATAGATCCCACATCGCGAACCGAATTAACTTGCCTAAAAAAATAAACAGATATAGAACAATAGGATCTAGCCTAAAATTGAGTCTTAAATGGGTCACCACGCTAGACAGAGACGCACGATATATCTCCTAAGTGTGAAAGAGAGGCAGGATCGTCTCGATGAAAACGCGGGAGGTTATGTCATTGCCGTGATGATCAATTTATTTGTGCGCCGGCGCCGGTGCTGTATTGATAGTCGTTGACTATATTTTAGGTTTTGATTTTTTATACAACCTTAATGTAGTACAAGTCTGTAAATGTCCCATTGCTGGGCAAAGGCCAGTTAAGGATAAGGAGCCTAATCCACTGCGAGTTGGTGGATATACACGTGTCAGAATGTCTCCCAGCATATGCAGGTTTCATCACGATATTTTCCTTGCTCCCTGAGCACGAGATGAATTTTGGCACAAAAGCACTTGAAAATTCAGGGGTGCTGGCCAGGGTTTGAAACCCGCGACCTTCGGTTTAGATCAACGTGTTCGTACCACTAGGTCATCTCGGGTCTTTTACATATAGCTTTAACAAAATTAGATTTTTGTTACTTTTCCTTTCTGTTTTCTCACTTAAATCTTTTAATATTTTTTTTAATTATTAAATGATTATTTGGCAGACCAATATGTGTCAATTTTTGGTCAGCTGTTCACAAAAATTCGGTAAACGACTATGAATGTGCGCCGTTTAATCGACGCAGGCGCATATTAATTGACAATGCAGTGTTCGTTTGCTCGTCGTAATTGTTGAACGTGTTGAGTGTTGTCTCAATTTAAGTGACATTTAAGTGATGGTTAAGTGATAAATGGATGCGATGTGGGATATGTTTACTGTGAGTTTGATTAGTTTTTTTTTTTTGTTATGCGGAAGTTTTTTTTTGCGGAACTTTTGTATTCATTATGATTTTTTAAATGACTGAATTGTTTTGGCATATTATGTCTAAATTGACATATAAGAAAATGAAACATATCAACAATATACTATAAAACATGTCTGTCTGTGTTTTAAAAATACATATATTAATGTTCTATTATTAATATTTTACGGTAAAATAAGTATTAACTAAATTATTTTAGAGCTAGGTATGATGCTGGTAGAATTTTCTCTAAATAGTAATTAAAATACATGATTATGTATGTATGTATGTGGTTGATTTCATACATTTGTTTACGGTTTCACTGATTACGGAATTACCCTTTTCTAATGAGAAACGTACATAATATGACTAACATACTACACGCAGACATGGTGTATATACAATGTATTATACATAACGTGTACAAAAATAAATATTAAATTTGAAAAATTTATTCAACCCCCGACCATACCGACCTATATTTTTTTTATAAATTATGTCTAATAATACACACACGACAGAGGCGCTATGGTTCCACAAGTGGCCGGGGGCCCGGGAACCACCCCATTCGCAGATCATTCGCGTAGGTGACTCAAA
>DVVJ01001268.1:0-11832 GCA_018234505.1 Junonia neildi neildi | reverse complement strand
CCAAAGTAAGTTCGAGACTTGTGTTATGGGATACTAACTCAACGATACTATATTTATAATAGATAGATATATAGATAAACATCCAAGACCCAGGCCACTCAGGAAAAGACCGTTGTCCATCATCACCTGGCCGGGGATCGAACCCGGGGCCTCCACGTCGCAGGCAGGTGTGTCGACTGCTGCGCCACTGAGGTCGTCAATTGTTATAAAGAGGCATAGTATATAGTTACCCATTTCTGCTATAAGTGCAGTGTCCAGCGGTGAGGACGAATCTATCGCTCACTAGGATACCCGCGCATTGCCATAATATGTTATCGTCTTTTCCAAATCCTAAATGAACCTGTGAAAGAAAATTGTAATTACAATAAATGAAAGCCGTTGTAGGTCATGTCCAGACGACGTTTTTTTGGATACGCGTAGCGATCAGCTCTAGCAGTGGTGGTGGTGGAATTCGTTAAAATCGGTCCAATCGATTCGGAGATTATTCGGAATAAACAGACAGACTATAATCTTTGAATTATATAATTATTCATATTCATTTAGTAAAAGCTATTTCGATATATCAAACGGATACTTCAATTTTATTTTTATGTATGTATGTATGTCACCGTAAAATTGTAAAAACCGATAGATTATAATGTCTTAGCGAAATTATAAACCGTCGAAAGATTGTAAAATGTAATAAAATATAATTTAATTTAGCATTTTTTTTTTCGATGAATTGCGATCTAAATTGCTTATATTGAGTTAGGTTACTTTTAAATTTAATTATTAAATAAGTTCTAACCTAACCCAGCTCACTTCAAATAATAAAAAATACCTAACCTAATCTAACCTAACTTTTGTATGGAGTTCACAATATATCGACATTTTACTATCTAACTGGAGAGATTGTAATCTAACGAAAAACATTAAAAAATAATGACATATGTCTAATGATAACTTTCACAAGCAATCAATCAACAAACTTTTCGAATCAATACAGGTCAATGAAGGGGTAATTAGGTGTTTTATCGTTGTAGATGAAATTGATTTTTTATTATAGTACTCTGACGATTATTCTTCGAAGCACGTAGAGGCGTGAAGAAAGCGACAGCAAATCGATTCCAACCCTTACCGGTGTGTCAGGGACATCGCATTTGTATCCACTTTGAATGCTACACTTCTATTCCTTATTCAGCTTCAAAGATTCGATAAAAGATATCATGACTGTGTTAAATTGAACATTCTGTATGACTATTACTATTAGCAATATTTTTGATGCACTTGAGATGGAAGTGGTAGTGCTCTTATTAGCTAAATACAAAGTAAGGTCTATCTAAGGTATCGTGTTCGTGTTTTAAATCAGTAATGTATTTTATATATCTTACTGTACATTCAGTTTAAAAAGGTACACTTTTTGTATTTTCAATTTTTAAAATAATTGTCGCTTCCCTGTAATTAAAAAAGTTTTAACTGCCTCTGAACGGAAAAAGCACTGTTTAAATGTCAACTATTAGTCGAATTGAAACACTCGTTGAATTTCGCAAAGTCTGAAGGTAAAATTTTTATCCGTAGCTTCCTAACAGATAGCTAAGTCGTTAAATTTAGACGTCCTCCCGAACTATTCTAAAATTCCATTTGAATTTGAAAGCAGTATAAAAATTTTATTCCAGTTTGACTATTCTTCTGCAATGTTTTTCTAGATATATCTGGAACTATCTGCAATTTTGAAATGTAGAGCGAGTTCTGTTGTATTGATAAAGTAATTTACAATATTATTACTTACAGTTCTTGCTCAATTTTTACTATAAATACTCGAGATTCCAAATGACCGTATTGCGTGTTACTCTGTATTAACACATAAATAAACTTCTACCAGCTACAAGGCAACTTCTGCTCAAGTCAACTAACTGTGAAAATGTTTATTCCATAGTAACTAAAGATTATTTCGAGACAAACTTCGAAAGGCGAGTGAATATTCTTCACGCTATCAAAGTCAGAATTCTGTTTAATAAAACGGCAGAGAAAAGTTTCTACTCTTGTAGAAACTGTTTAATATTTAGTCATTCTGTCCTCTTAATATATTCTTAAGTTTGCTCAATATTTCAACCCAGATCTAACGGGAATGTAGTAAATAATGATAATATAAATATTAGATTTTAATAATTTTCTACCCTTATGAAAAAATGACCTACTTTTAGTACATACATACATATATTCTAATCGTGTCGTTCATGGTAGTATGAATTTCGGATTGTTTGTTTTTCGAAGATTTCTAATTTTTGGTATTATATTACAGATATCAGATAGAACTGATACCTACAGAGTAAGAGACAGATCATAAAGATCTATAGTATTGATCCGAATGGTCTGAAGTATTAGTGGTTGAATTAGAATTTCTGCATCCATTGAACTTTGATCAACTTTAAATACTAAAATAAAAATTGTACAAGATCACCTCAGTTTCGAGCTATAAGTAATTTATTGAGCAGTTTCTAAAACATTAATAGATACATCATTATTACTATTAAATACTAAATAGTATATCAAATAGAACGTTAAATAACGTTACTATCTCGTTTCGTACCCATCTCTTCCGAATTCAGCAGCGCGCTTGGATTAAGTTTTATTACTTGTTTCTGTTTCAACAGTAGAAACCATTATCTTTTTCTGTCCAACAAAATAAATATCCTTTCAATAAACACAGCTCTAAAACAAACCAAAAACGCAATAGAGTACAGTACAATGAATAATTCAGTTGGCTTTTCCCGTCAGGGATGAAAAGTGTATTTTTAACCAATTAACGTATATTTCCTAGTGGTCTCGGAACAATACCGCTCTTGATACGATTTGAAACAATACGAGTACTCTTTATCTATTATCTTAATAAAAGTAACAATGATCCAGTATTCTCCCCCTTTTAGCCAAGCACTGAAGGATCATTTTTGATTACATTGTTACATCTCTTAAGATAACAAGGATTTTACGTAATGTAAAAAAAATGAATAAAACAGAGCACTTTAAATTTTCTAGATTAATTATTATTTTAAGCTAAGTAGCTTTTGTCTTTCATTAAAAATAAAATTCAGACAATGGCAACGGGTGTTATCAAACTTTCTCCGTAATTGGGATAAAAAACTTTTAAAATAATTTTTAAAAATTTACAGATAAATTCATGTTTGTTACTAACTGTAATTAAAATGATAATAACTTTAAGAATAAGCCTATTATTACTTCTTTACCTTCATGATTTAATTATTTTCCTAATTATTCAATTGCTGCTGTAATCATGTTAATTTTTGTGAAATACTATTATGGGCATCTTATTTAAATATCTTCATAGGAATTAACGTTAATTAACGTTAATATTTAAATCCTTTGACTCACTTTTATAATCTGTTACTTGTGACACTATAAAAATACATTAACATCCATTTTGTAAATTTAAAAAGAACAAAAGAAATGTTAATCAAAATACAGCAATTAAGATAATTATACCGACTAGCGCGGAAGTTCTTTGTTTTCAAGGGGTTCCTACTATAAAGGATCTCGAAAATGTTTTTATTTTTTATTATTACTAATATAACCAAGCAAACTTCATGAGGTCAATTCATTCATGAGGCATAATTTAAATTACGCCTTTTTACTTTTTATTTCCTTATAATACATATTCATTTATTATATTGTTTATAATTTGGAGAAATGACAAGTAGACGAAAGGATAGCAGATTGCTGTAATAGTTATAGTTATATTATGAGTCTTTTCGATCAAAGCCGACAACGCATTTTATAGCTCCACTGGGCGGCAGTATTCACTTATCATCAGGTAATCTGTCAACTCGTTTGCCCCTTTTCGTATAAAAAAAATTACGTATCTGTCCATAGTCAATCATTAAAGAAGTAATTCTTTTTCTAGCAACCCGTTCTTCCACCGTTCCCACTCTGGCTGGCTGTCATCATTGCGACGTGCCTGGTGCTGGTCATTCTTCTAACTGTGAGCGGGAACGTGCTAGTGCTTCTAGCCTTTCTGGTCGACAGAACGATACGCCAGCCCAGCAATTATTTCATAGCCTCTCTTGCTGCCACTGACTTGTTAATAGGTAAGGATGAGGTTTATATGCAAATAATAATATGAACAGTTTTATTATATTCTACTTCTTTCTATCACTCTATCAGCCTATTTCACGTTTTACGTTTTAAGCCGCATAAATCCGTTATAGTTTATTTTAGTTAAGGGCCTATAACGTATAAGGGTCCTTACTGTAGCCTTTATCTAAATATTATGTGGTTAATTTTAGATTTATCGGTTCACTCAATTTACTGTCTTATTATGTTTGGTTGGTTTCAGGTACATTATCGCTTCCCTTTTACACAGATTACGTCTTGAAAGGGTACTGGCATTTGGGACCTTTATTATGTGACCTTTGGTTATCCGTTGATTATACGGTATGCTTAGTATCACAGTACACCGTCTTACTTATCACCGTAGACCGATTTTGTAGTGTCAAAATAGCTGCGAGATACAGAGCTTGGAGAACGAAAAACAGAGTAATATGGATGGTCACAGTAACTTGGATAATACCAGCTTTGCTATTTTTCACGACAATTTTTGGATGGGAACACTTTGTCGGTTACAGAGATCTGCAAGAAGGCGAATGCGCTGTGCAATTTTTGAAAGATCCGATTTTTAATACAGCTTTAATCATAGGTTATTATTGGACCACGCTGTTTGTATTAATCGTATTGTACGCTGGGATTTTTAAAACGGCGTACGATATGCAGAAGAAAAGTGAAGCAAAACAAAGAAAGATGCAGTCAATGGTTGCTTTGAGTGCTGGAGTAATGACTGGTATGGCCGGAAGAGCCGCTGGAATGGCAGCTCTCTCGAAAGCTACAATATCCAGCGAAGATCAAATTAAAGTTTCAGAATCGATTCGAAAAGATTCTGCATCTAAAGGTTCTTTAGCAGCCCCTCTTCTCAATTTAGGTGGCTCAACAGATTCTAACTCGAGTCAAAAATCATCAGCCCATAAAAGTAGCGCCACGGCTACTGGAACATCTACAACTGCAGAATCTGATGGGGATAAAAAAGAGGACCAAGTAGAAGCAGAAAGATCAAGCAGTCCAGCATTTGACTCCGATGACGAAAGTACTACTCAATCTAATGTGAAGAAGCGACCATCTGTCGCTAATTTAGTCATGCAAACCGGTGCACTTCAGTTACTCAATAATATGCGTTTAAATGGTAGTATGCTCATGAAACCAGATATCAAGCCATCACCTTTACTGAAACCCGACGCTGAAAAACCAAAGCCGTCACTATCGCAAATATCGGAGAAGAGCCTTCTTGATATAGAAAATCCCGATCCTACGCACAGTAACGGACAAACACCAGCAGTAAGTGTTCCTCTATCTTCCGTAAGCTTTTTGTCCCCTTCATCGTCGGGGATAGCTACACCGTCAGATAGAGAAGTATCAACTACAATCGCTCAGAGAATCATCCCTCCTCCATCAGAATTTAGGGGTAGTCCACCCGTATCTGATAGTCCCCCATCACAGTCTGAATCATCCAGAGCTAAAATTTTTAAATTAATAAAAAGTGATGGCGCAAACTCTGACGTGCTATCAGGTTTGGATGGCGCTGACTTGAGGTATATGGATGAAAGTTCTGTCATTGTTCCTTCACCCACAAACGAAAGTCCTCCATCTTCAATCACCTTTCCAACAGCTACAGAACCATCATCTCCTCCTACATTCAATTCGGGTAATATAACAAATACTTCCTTATTACAGGCTGCTCTCATACGAGCAACAGCTGAAGCTCAAGTAACACAACCCAAAACAAATTTATCTCCTCCACCACCTATAAAAGTTAATACTGAGGTAAGTTTGACAACCGGAGAACGTCCAAAACCCGTTATAACCCTTGTTTCTTCGTCTTCCAATAATAATGAGGCTCAAAGTTTAAAGGCGTCAGAAAATAAAACGTCAAAGTTAAAGTTAAACGAAACGCCAGCTATTGAAAATAGCGAAATTTCCAGTCCAGCTGTAAGCGGGCCGGGTCGTGGGGATTCTCGGAAAGATTTTGTTAAGAATATAGGCAAGAAATTGAAAGTAAAGCGTTCGAAGCGGGAAGGATTATTCCCTAGTATTGGACGACAAAAGTCTAAATCGGAAAATAGAGCTAGGAAGGCATTCCGAACGATTTCCTTTATATTAGGCGCGTTCGTTGTATGCTGGACTCCATATCACATCTTAGCTTTAGTTGAAGGTTTTTGTACGGACCCTCCGTGTATCAACCAGCACTTGTACATGTTTTCGTACTTCTTATGCTACGCCAATAGCCCTATTAACCCTTTCTGCTATGCGTTGGCAAACCAACAATTCAAGAAGACCTTCACGAGACTTCTCCGGGGTGATTTCCACATCACCTAGTCCATGTATGTTGGTTACAAAAATGCGTAATTTTGACGCTGTTATACAGCGTCCTAACTGGAAATATTACGCGCACAATTTATATAGAAACTTTATCAATTAGAACGCTAATTATAATAAGACAATACTATTTAATAGTTTAAAGTGCTTTCAATGTATAGAAATTAATATGATAATAGTAAAAGCTGTATTTATTATTATGTAAAGAAAATTTTCCAGCTTTTTTAAGGTTGGCCTTTTTAATAATAAAATGTAAATAAATTTGTAGTTGTACTTGTTGCGTATTATTAAGTATTTCATCTGTAATGTTCAGAACTGACAATAAATGTTAGATGTTGTACATAATTTTTCAATTTTAAAAGTCTCTTTATATTTCTAGTTGACGTCAATGATATTATTGTAAGTAAAGCGAGTATTTGATGTGTAAAGTATATAAATAGTCTTGATAATCGGTAACAGAACCTATATGATAAGTTAGACAGAAAATATTGTGACAATAAATCGGATTTTAAATTGAAAATAAATAAGATTCGTTAGGTTATAAAAACATAACTAATGGATTAAATGCAGAGTGCATAGCATTTTTTGCGCTTCCATATATGTATACATACATCAAATGTAAATATTAAAAAACATATTATAAATTCTACTTATATAAGTGTTTAAATAAAATCTATTCATTGTCACATTATTGAAAGAAATAAAAACGCTTTAAAACTTTATGCCATGAGCCCAGCTAAAGATTTTTAGCGTTCTTAGTCAATTACATAAACTTTTAATTAGTTAAACTAGAAATAGTTGACTATTTAAAAGGTACTTTAATAAATAAGATCTATTTTCGTTAGCTAAATAAATTTCCTCATAAGAAAATACCGATTTTGTTAATGTAATAATTGCATTTTTTATAGAAAATTTGATAATTTATCTTCGACTAAGGCCTAACCAATATTTTCTAAACTTAAGAATAAATGTGTAAATAGTGAAATGAAGGAGTTGTAGTGACATTTATCTGAAATTGTTATAGAAATTATTAAAATTGGTGCGAATGTTTTAATAAAAATAACGTGAACTTATATTTGCTCTCGTCTTAACAAATTTAATTACACATAGTTAAATTGAAAATTAAATCTAATTTTCATGTCAATTATTACAATAATGACGTGCAATAGGTATATAAAAGTTAGTGTCTAAAACTGCGAAAAAAAGAGAAAGGTTTAGTCGGCAGATTTAATCGAACATTAAAGGTACCAACAATAAGACAAATTCTACGACTAAAATAGCTTATACATGTCGCAGGCACCATCTTACTCGAGGCATACCCGATATAAGTATACATGTGCCATACTTTGCTTAATAGATGTACCTCAAAAGCCATTGTTTCGTTAAAACAAACGAGACAATTGTAGTTTTAATTGGTACAATTAATCGAAATATATGCGAGGCGTTAGATAATTTGAGCACATGGTTCGATATACAACTCAAATGATAAAATTTCTGAGCATTTTATTCGACTTACTGCATTTGCAATTATACTTAGAGCATAATATGGCCACGATTACCAAGATAATCTGTGTTTTCTAAATGATTATATTATTCTTTTAGTATTGGTAAAAATTAAAACATTCCTACCGATTAATGAAATTCTAGTCATATAAAAGAATAAACAGTATTATAATCCATCGTTCAATAGATAATAAGTTGTTACAAAAATGAAAGACTAAAGTGAAATAAATAGTAGATGCAAAAACATTAAATAATTGAATAATAGCGAGTACAAAAGTGAATTCGTTAGTATTAGATATTTCATCTTGTGTTATATTGTAAGAAATTAATACAGTAGTTGGTTTCAAATTAATTTGTACAAAGTACTATAAACCGCAAGTAAATAATAGATTTTTAATTAATTCTATACATACAATTTCTAGAACAATTCCTATAATTAGATGTTCGATTTTTAAACATTATGTGAATTATTGTTACATTTTTTAAAATTAATTTACTTTTTTATTGGTTTTACAGTATAACCAAACCGTATAGTAAAAGTAACATTATAATTTTTAAAGATTTTCGTGGATTCAGGTTTTTGTTCCCTTTATGATTACATTTTTTTACATCATTACTTGTGTGTATTGTTGTATTTTAGTTAATTTATCGATATATGCGACTTTCCTTAATTTATTTAAAATGTACTATAAAAATTACTTAAGATATTTACATATTTTTGTTACATATATTTGAGTAAGCTGACGCAGAAATTTCAGAACGAACGATTAAATCGTCGCTTACTGTAATCGCATTGCGTTATGTTCGAATGCGCACTAATCTAATGACCTTGAGCACATGGTTCTAATTGCAATTTACGCGTTCGAATTCGAACTTTATGCAATACGACCATATGACTTAAATTTATTATAACACGAATCTCATGTTTTTGTTTTTTTTTATTCTGTTATTAAATATTAAAACTAGAATATATCTGAGAATCTCAATTTTCAATATAAATAGTCAATATTCGATCAATTTGAGATCTACTAAGAATAAGGTTATAATTGTATGTGAATATAACAATAAAACAAAATTTCCTTGTAGATATTTCTAATGAGTATAGTATAATGTGTTTTTTTAAAGTGATTATATGTTGATGCCTTAGTATTGTCGATGATAAATTGTAAATAATGTTATTGTAATTTTTTTAAATACACTTTAATTTAAAAATAAATATTGAACACTAATAATAATAATATTGTTTTGTTTGCTCAAAATAATTATTTATACAGAATAACTAAGGTTTACTTTTAAATTGCTTTTATAATTGTATTAAAATTACGAGTATGTATTTTTTTACAAAATACTAAAACAGAATATACGCATAATTCGAAATTTACCGAATAAATCTACTTGGGATGGTGGCAAAATATAAATAACATACGCTGTATCCTAATTCAAATTTTTGGGGCGAAAAATGAGTTGTTCTTAAAAACTGTCATGATATCCATGTCATGAAGTAACACAACTGCTGTATACGAAGTAGGTAATATAATTGTTCAAAGAGTAATTAATTACTTGATTGAAAATTCTACTTTCTATGGTTTGTGTCAACAGAAATTTTACATCTAAAAGAAAAGAAATACATATTTAAATTTATTTTCATGGAGGTTCAGTTAAATGAATTATTCTATAACGTTTCAGTTTAGTCAGTTAGTCATGAAAAACAAAATACTAAAACATTATTTGTCTTCTATTAATTAACATGAAAGATTATCGCAACGATCCCAATAAAATCATAATTAAATACAAATTGATAATCCAGATAATTAAATAAGTAATTAAAATTTTGTTACTGCTCCTATTCTCCTCATCAAACAAGTAGAGCTCTTGTAAGAAAGGATACGGCCATAATTCTAGTGATTAAATTAACGTCTACTGAAGGATCGTTGTAAAATAAAGTGATTGATTTACATTTATTTTTGCTTACGTATGTAATAAAGCGAAATTTGCCTTAGAGGCTGATGTCAGACGCCAATCAACTCAAAAGGCTCTGTGTAAAAATTCTGTCAAAATCTAGCCTAGAATAAACTTGAATAATATAAGTAACGGTCCTGGTAAAAAAACTATGTTCCGAAATACTATAGTATTCTGTATTTGCAAACAAAACCATCGAAAATGCTAATCCAAACGTCGAATATTATAAGAAAACGTTTAAAAAATAAATATGTCATACGCATCGACTTGAAAGTAATATTATTATTGTGTTCAATATTTAAATTACCGTTTAAGTTTCGAATTTAATATTCGTATGTTTCTTTTTTATTATATAAAAAAGCTATGTATAAAATTGTTTGAATGGATTTTGTAATATGACATTATTTTCCATATTTATTTAAGAGTAGTAAATGAATAAATAATATAGCAATTTCAGACTGTTTTCATTATAAATATCCCCAAACATACTGTACTGACCTGGTGTAATAAAGCGTACAAAACTTTAACTTTAACTTAAAGTAAAAAGATTATTGAATCAAATTTTAAAATCGTTGCAAGCTACTACAAAGCAAATATGGTTTAGAATAAAATCGATGCTTGGTAAAATAGTACAACTTTTGTATTATTTTATGTTTATGTTTGTTAAATACAAAATGCGCTAGATATAATGCTAAATTATCATGCCTTATTGGCAAGAAGATTCGTCAAACAAGGCAATTAAATTAGGTAATTTCTTGAAAGATTATTTAGTTAAACGCTTCACACTCAACGGTCCCCCAGTAAGATCATTGGAACTTGTCGGGGGCCGGAACACACACGGAACACAAACACAAACACCCAGACCACAACAGACATCCATATGGCCAATACAGATGTCTGTCATGACCCGGGATCGAACCCGCGACCATTAGCGTTTCAGTCCGTTGCAGTAACCACTGCGCCAACACTGTCGTCATAGCACTTTGTTTGGAAATTTATAAACTTTATCCCTTTTTACCTAAATATACTTTAAAAAATAACATACCCATAAACATTTCTGGAAGTCGGTGAAAATATTTTCACAGTGTTGCCGATTGTCGGAAATTCCCTAATTTAAGGAAATGAGACTTTTTCGTGGGGAAGCGAAAAATAATTCAATCATTGCTCTGGGGAAATTGTGGTGATACAATTTCATGTACTTTCTAAATTGGGAACAGTTAATTCATATTCTTGTTACCATAAAAACTCGTTTTAGTTAAAACGTCACGTTTTTCGGGGTGGAAACTCGTTTTAAAGGAGTGCTATTGTTGAAATATAAGTTCCTCGTTAAAACTGTTATTACTTAATACTTAAGTTACTAAAAAGTATTCCAAAAGGAGGGACAAAATGATTCAAAAGCTTCGAATCTACCAAACCCTAGCCCATAAAGACAATCCCAGGCTTGATTTGCGATTGACGATATTGCCACTGCACCTCGTACACCCACCTTACTTATCACACCTTATTTATCATTACAATATAAAAATACTAGCAGATCACCTCAACTTCATACTGACTTTTTTGGAAATTTATTATAGCTTATGTTCATCGAATATAGTGTAGCTTCCCAACAGTGAAAGAATTTTTCA
Source organism: Junonia neildi neildi (assembly GCA_018234505.1). NCBI lineage: Eukaryota > Metazoa > Arthropoda > Insecta > Lepidoptera > Nymphalidae > Junonia > Junonia neildi. The sequence continues at coordinate 325 of DVVJ01001268.1, read as the reverse complement.
ATGCGGTCAAGTAGTTACGGAGCCTATTCAATTCAAACAAAACAAACAATCAAATCATTTCTCTTTATAATATTAGTGTCGATGTTTAGAAATTATAACCTGTCTGTTATCTGAAGTTCCATCAAAATCTTATCTTGACACTTATTCTCAATGCAAAATCAAAACGTATTTCTATGTTGAAACACGTTATTATCTTAAAACCGTATTCTCCATGACATTGTGAAATTAAAATGTCACCTTACGTGGCGCGTTCCATGCTGTCAAATAAGTAATTAAGATATTAATAAAAAGTAAACCGGTAACCTTTTTTGAAAAATTGTTAATA
>DVVJ01001267.1:0-11838 GCA_018234505.1 Junonia neildi neildi | reverse complement strand
GCTGGATGAGGGTTGCGGAGGATCGGGATGTTTGGCGCAAGTTTGGGGAGGCCTATGTCCAGCAGTGGACTGTGATTGGCTGACGACGACGACGACGTTAATATTAGATATTAACTGTTTCATGTGCATCACATAAAAAATCCATTGAATATCCCTTTCATGTGTAATATAGGTAAAATATAGGCTAACGACATTATTATTTAATTCATACTAATTAAAAACATATTCAGATCTCTGCATTCATCAAAATAACCGCATATAAATGTTGTCGAGTACAATAATAATGTAGGCGAAGTATTAACAGATTTCAAGTGTTTTTAAACTAGGTCTCACCTTGTTCCAGTTCTGTTCCCGTGTAGAGCTCTCAACAATGCCCTTTCGACTGAAATGTATAAATATATTTTATTAAGTTTATTTTTGCCGCGAGCGCCAACTCGACTTACCTAATGTAGTTAGCAAAATTTATCTTTTCAATTTCAATACGAATCGTAATTTAAATACAACTTTTACTTACGAGTGAGGTAAGAAGTGGTAAATATGAATTTTGGTACAAATTAATTATGATACGACAGATAGCGTACAGTGGTAATAAATATATTGCTATAGTTAAGAATTCGATTCCCACTCGAAGCAGACATATTGTTTTTGTACCAAAATAACAATACATAAATAGGTTTTAGGGTGTAGTACGTAAAGCTGACGGTCATGACTGTGATTACGAGTATAATACAAATCTGATAGTGCTACTTTACTTACTAGAATAAATTATAATTATTTCCTTGCTAAAGTATAAGGAAATAGTTCCAGGCTATCAGGATTGCAGAGGGAAGAAAACAAACGTTCTAATATAAAAATAAGTAACATGTCAATAACAAGAACAGGAAATAGAACTGCTATTAATAACATAATAGGGAAAATTATTACATAAAATGTAACTCTATAAGAATATAAATTGTTTATTCTGCTATGAATAAATAAATATGAAACATGTTAATAATTTTCACAATTCATTTGAGGGTATTAAAGCTATGAGTGACATCCGTGCGACTGGCCGTAGCAGTCAGATGAGCAAAATAAACGGGGATAGAATAGATTTCCCACGAGGGCTTTGTGTTATGACTTTTCAGGAAATATTCGCGTTTTTCTATTTGAACGACGATTACGCGATTATAACGTCGTATTTTTATAATTTTTTTTTTATTAAACGTCGGAAAATGTCCAATCAACTTTAGGTTCTGAATATCAAAGATTATGATTATGTTATATTGAATTTTGAAGTTTAATGCTGAAAAGCATCAACCTATTTTTTAATAATATTTCTTTTTACTTAACAATACTTCAGTTTCTATTAAACCTTGCCTGGAATTCCACGAATATTTAAAGAATATCATTAGCCAAATTTGTTCAACCGTTTAGGAATTTTAGCGAGACTAAGAAACTGCAATTTTTTTATATAGTATTATATAAGTATACGTATAGACAATATAGATTATAGAAAACAAATTGTAAAATGAACTAACATGAGAACACTTATACAAACTTTAGCTACAAAAATATTAGGATCTAACATTCGTTTTCTTGTGTTGTCACATCAAATGAAACACAGCTTGATGGACGAAACTGTGGGCGAATTTTCTCTCGCGTAAATTGTTTTTCGTGAGAGCTAGTGAGTCTGCTTTGTTTACACTGACGTTGGATATGGAGATACTGTTGAGCTATTCCTATCCGTATCCCGTAGGCATCCTTTAATTTCGAGAAAAAATATTCTCTCTAACACAATACGTTAATTTGCCAAAACAGATCACGTTACAACGTACCGTGTTGAAAAACAGCTGAAAGTTGAGTACATAACAAAAAAGACATACAGATATACTCCCAAAATAACAATTTTTGATAACAAAAGGCCTGTCTGTGGTCGACAGAATCGACCATAAAACCTTTTTAGTTAAACCATTTGTTTTGTTTTTCAAAATAAGTTACGGTAATTGTAATATTTTGATTTACGTGGAAATAAAAAAAGTCTATCAAGACTCATCAATACAAAATATCATTAATTTTTTTATTAGGCGCGAAAGGGATATCGCAATCATGCCGTCAACTGAAAATGTACTCGTATTCTCCGTTTAGCCACTATGTGCTAGACAAACGTTGTTAATACTGTTATTGCAAAGCTATTTGTGAGACTTTTTCAAAATACTACTCGTATTTTGAAAAAGTGAAAATTAAAATGTTAGCTGAAATTAATATAATATGAGTTTTTGTCTAGCTCACCTACTTATGATAATGTATTCTCTAAGGATAAAAGAATGAAAGCCACGTTCTCAATAAAACTAAGTGCTCGGTGTTTATGTTTATATTTGAAATATGAAGTTTATTATGATAAGAAAAGATATCTTATACGAAAAATCTTATACGAAAAATGAATATTGAGAACAAAAAAATTATGAAAAAAACACTCAATATTTTCAAGAAGGTACTATGTGTACAACAAAAATAATTTCAAATTGTGTTGTTAACCCTTTAGTTAAAGATAATAAAGTTAAGTCTTTCGAAACTAACTTACTTTCAATTTTATGTCTGAAAAAAAATATTATTATTAATATCACCAAAACTTTTAAGTTTTAAGATACGAGTCGATAATAAATCATTAAAAATACTAGTAGTTTTATAATAATTAATCATTTTTAATAATCTTGTTAATAAAACTGTCTGAAGAAAAATTAACGATAGAAAAGAATTTGCTTTGAATCGAAGATTAGAATCGAATTTTTTGTGAGTGCTAAAGAAATCCAATTAAACTCTGTCAAGAGAAAAGTATACATAATGGACAAAATATTCCAATTAAAAAATATTTCAAATTAAGACAGGCTTAGAAGGGTTGAAATAAAATTTAAACTTATTTTTTTTACGAATAATACACCTTCATGATTATTATTTTTATTCGAACTGTCGATTTCGTCTTCTTTAGGTAGGTACATATAGGTACTTTTGATTGCTGCCATTCTAATTTACTGAATTTTTTTGATTACTACTATTTTGTGTCATGGTTAAATACACACAAACACACATACATACATATTTGCTTACATACAAACATATATACATACGTACATACGAGTATGTATGTACATGTATACACACATGCATGCATACATACATTCATAAATCTGATTAAATTTCGGCTTCACCATATCGCTAACGGGTAAAAACAACAAAAATTTTCAAACGTGAAAAGATCGCGGAGCAAGTTTATAGATAAGGTTTTCAAGTTTTATTATACAAAATATTTCTGTACAAAACCTTATAAGTAGCAGCTATCTGAAGTCACGGTAGGTCGCTAGAGAATACTTGAAAGTTGAAACGAATTATATAGTACTTTAATCAGTAATTTTAAAATTCATTAAATTTTCAGTTCCAATTATGTCAATTAAACTTTATCGATCGCCTTCATAATTAGTTAGTATTAATTAACGTCACTCTTAGTTAAGGTATTTTTTGATTTTTTTTAATAAGATTTCGCTTTAAAATACCTAAACTCTTTTTTAAAGCAAGAAAATATAAACATAAACAACGATGTTTGTTTTATATTTACTAGTAGGAATTTTCCTGTCGTTTTTTTTCTTTGGATAACTATATTAAAAATGTTAGGCAACCATAGTAATATTGTAAACGTAACTTAACCTAACACAAGCCAGCATGCAGTCAGACAAACAGTCAGTTATAAATATTATAACAATTTGCTCGTTTCTTACTCTTTAACGCCTAAACCACTAAATCAATTTTTATTTCTTTTAATATATTAATAGATCTTGGAGCTTATCTAATAAAGGCATTTTTAATATAAATGGATAAAAGAGAAGATGAAACATTTTTACGTAGACGAAGTTAAGGGAAACGGAATATTTGCTTTTTTTTACATATTTCCATATGTAAAAAAAAGCAAATATTCAATCAAAAATAAAATAAAATATGGGTAATCGAAACAATAGCTTCAGACCGAGTTAGAGATACTGAATTAGGTAGAAAGTACAGAAATATGACTCCGAAGGTTATGCCTAGTTCTAGTTCAAATGCTTATTCGCGTACACATAGTGATAAATTGACGCGGCTCGTACGTGACGCTTCCCCGCGAATATTCGTGACGGCGTCATGCTGAGTCGACGGTGTCGCAAACAGAACGCGGTACTGCGGTCGGGCAGTAATTTGATGTGTGATGTGGGTTTCACGCGTCGAACTGTCAGTCGTTACGATTTTGACTGGTTATTTTGGATTTCGTGAGTAAAATTAAAAATAAGTAATCTGAAAGTAGAAGGAATTTAATGAAGCTTTCAAACGACCATTGTCATCTTACCGATATCAGCATTAGTCACCCTTAAAGTTTTTAAAAGCTCCATTCGATTTCATCGGGATAGCAAACTTTATAATGTAATAGTGTGGTGGAAAAAAGTATTTATTTGTCTGGTAGGTTATTAAAACCCTCAAATATATTTTGCTGTTTGGATAAATATATTATGTATACCGATTACAGGAAATCTCACGTAATCCGTAATCCTTGTGACCGTGTCGGTGACAAGTGACTTATTATTTAGGGCGTAACACTTTCCCCGCATTTTCCCATTAATATCAATAGATATTTGATATAATAATCACAGAAATCATCCATAAAATGGGATATAGGTAGGTAGATATTTGATACACACATAATTAGGAAGAAAACCTTTTACCAATTTTTTATCATTATTTATAAATGTTACTGATATTTTGAAAAAAGAAAACCTTGTTTTGCCTAAAATCAAATATGTTGACTTAAACATTAAAGACTAGTGACCTACCATGTTATAATATTATTTATACAAATTTAGTGAATTTTTAACTTTATGTCGCATATATTAGGCATATTAAACATACGTATACAATTATACATGAATAAATGTGGCTATATATTTTTTCATACCCAACCCTGAAAGTTCAATTCTGATAATAACGAATAGAGTACAAATACAGGATCGTAATATCACCGTACAATAAACTAAAATTTTACAGACATAATGGTTATAATTTGACCCTTAGCAACTGAATTCGAAACTGCAAAGAATTATAATATAAACTCCACTTCCACATTTTTGTATCATAATCACATCCCATGGACAAAATGTACGTTTTAGTTTTAATCCAATGGCAGTAATCACGCTACATCTCAGCTCATAAGGAAACCGGAAACATTTCCAGTACATGAGATTAAACGATCACACCAACCAAATGGCCAGAATCAACAGATCCTGGACCGTCACGAAGGCACTTGTTGAAGATTCGGTGATATCAAGGGCTAAACATTAAGGACATCCTAAGTATCGCATCATGTAGATTGACAGCGATTGCAATGAGGAAAGTGGTGATGAAGACGACATAATTATACACATCTTGTAGTAGTTATTTCCAAAGAATATTATGCACGGAAATATCCGTAGTATAAATATCTATTAGGTATAAGTAGTATGTAATAATCAAAAATGAAAATTGAATAAAAACTCTTCTAGGCACATTTTCAGTACCTACTATAAATGAAATTTAGCATGTCATATTTAAAAAAGAAGACCTAGGTAAATAGTAACTTTACATGGAAAATTTTAAAAAATCTGTTCGACCTTAAAAATCAAAATATCTATTTGAAAAATTCCGGATTTGAATCCTAAATTATAACAAAATAGATATTCTTATTAATTTTGAAATTAATTTTATTTCATTTTATTTTAAAATTGCTTGAATTTTAAAACAAGCTTTAAAATTTGAAAACAACTTATAGACGTACATTAGAAGCAAAAAAGGCTTGTAGAAACCGAAAAAAGATCCCGAAAACGACACCATAAACGTGGAAAGAGTCTAATATATTAAAGGGAAAAATAATTAAGGGAAAGCAGCAATTTGTTTACATTATTTGAGAAAACGGAGCACCGGTCGTGAAGCGCAGGAGATTGTGATTACTGTATGTGAAATGTTTTGTTATAATCTGCCGCGGCGCAGCTGCTGCATCCCACGATATTCATATTTTTAATTTCACGGTACTCTGAATAGAAGGTAATTTTAGTACGTTTTTTTGTTCAGTGCATACTGTGTTGTTTTATAAATTTATGCCACGAATGGATTTTGAATAATATATAACCAACTATGGGCAATTTTGAAGTTGTTTGCGATAAACAATTTCTCTGTTTCGTGTTATTATATTATTTCATAGTAGGTAATTATGATATTGACAAACGGAATAATTACTGGTGTATTTATTTTTCATTTACAGTATCAAATGAGTTAATTACGAGTATGTTTGAACAAACCTTAATCATGAATTTATCTCTTGAAAACGAATTTAGAAAATTGAAGATATCCAAATTCTCTTTGTTTTTTGGGTTATAAAATATATTATTTATTTTGTAAGGTATAATTTGAATATTCAATTAAACGCTTGGGTGGTGTTTACGTAATATCGTTGTTATGTATTTAGTAATTCGTATAGCGAACCCTATATCTGCATGAGTTGGTTCTAACTTTCTCAAACTATTCCAAAGTTAAATTAATAAAAGTACTAAAATTTACATCGATTAAAATCCTACACAAGCAAAGCCCTTATTTTATGGAGCTTATGAAATATAACATTTTAGGTTCTAATTTTTAGAGAAATACAAGAGTATTTTTTTTTATAAACTAATAAGTAAAAAAATAATTCTTAATGAAATTATTTTCAAGTATTACTAAAATCATTTATCAGAATAACGAACTGTCTGCACACTTGCTTATAAAGCTCGCTAATTGATTACTTTATTCGTTTAATAAAGCTACAAAGGGCGCTGTGTTTACACTGAGATATAAATTACCTTTAATTTAGGTGAACGATCTAGAAAATATGATGATGTAAAGTTTTCATCAAGCCGTAATAAACGTGGTGGCGGGTGGCGCGCCTGCCCACCTATCAAGCTGTGCACCTACTTGTTATGAAAATTGATGCTCAGACTAATCTCATAGAATGCCTTTGAAGAGAATTGCTGTTTCCTGGCCGCTTTAATAACCTTCATGCAAAAATTTGTGCCATTAAAAGTTTTTAATTCAAAAAGTTTCGCGTTATAATTTAATACATTTGCGCGTATATTTTTAAGGATTGCCTTTATGTGTTAATTAACGGTGATGTATAACGTTTAGTATACATATATATCACCTGTGTCACGAAAGAGCACCCGAGGGATTCGTATATGTAATAAAAATTCCGGCAACACGCGCCGCCAGTACGCTGTCTGGAAAGTAATCCGCGAAGAAATACGGACGTTACCTACTGATTCCACATTTGTAACTGCGAAATCTCCATTTCTCTTTGACTAGCAGTCGTTTCAAAAGCCACTGACTCCCTCGTGTGTCGTCTAGAGGCGACACTCATAAAAATTCGCCGTGCGGAAGTTTCGCTCTAACATGTCACGGGCGGCGCGCCTGGTGAAACCGAGCGAGGCAGATTTTCCCGCTATAATATCATTTTAAAGGTATCTTACTTCGGGAGGCACGTAGACCATTTGGTTCCCATAAGGCTCGTCTATTACGAAACCAGTGATCCTATTTTAAATGCAGTTCAAACTTCTAAATTACGTTAGCTTCGATAGAGTTTATATATGGTTTTACAATGTATGCTCCTTGTTATAAATTTTATTGGATATTTTACATAATTTATTATATTGAAAATAAGTTTAGTGGTACTTTTTTTAATGGTTTTATAAAACTAAAATATTTTTATCTACAGCTACGCCAACGTGGATTCTGATTTACCCAGGGAGAAAGTGTGCAAGCACTCTAAACATTAAGTATTGAAACAATACGTATACGAATTTTTCAGTTTTAATGTTATTGAACCGCCATTTCTTAACCTATTTTTTCTTATAAATCTTATACCTATAAAAATAAAAATATCAACAACATCATCGAAGATTTTAACATTTTTTTTATTAGAGGACAATTTAATAAAGATACTGCCTTAATTAATGTGAGTCCCTTAATTAATTAGAATATATGTTTATTTAAGATTGTTGAAAGAAAAAATCTTAACTAATTATATTTTATAATGTAATAAATGCTAAGTAATTGTATTTCTAATTTATTTATAGCACACGCTTTAATTTAAACTATGGCTTTAGTTTAAATTTCAATAGGCGTATAATCCGCTTATTCCAACCTATTTGTTGGAGAAAATATATTACCTTACTTTTAAATAAAAAAATACTCCCCTTCTTTTCATAGTGGAGTTGTATTCAGAGTATAACAGGTGACTGTACAGGGTTAGCGTCTTCTTGGCACGGGAAATGAGGGGTATTCCTACTTATTCTTCGGACAGGCGCCATAACGAGCTGTTTTAATTGCTGTGCTAGTAACATTTAATATTCAGAGGATGTGCTAACGAAGCGTATAAAAGAAATATCTGCTCGGTAATATAATTGTGTTCGCTTAATATTTGCTCGGTGATAATAATGGGTTCGTTGTTGAAACTCCGTGAAATTATTATCTGTGATTTTATATACTTGGTTGAAACTTTTAACAATTGCTTTAAAACTGTTAGATTGTATAAAACTATATTATGCTATTTAAAACCTAAGTGAGAATTTTTATTACACCAATTATAGGTCCTGTCTGGTAATCTTGGTAAAAAAAAGGATATTAGAAATCAGGCGCGGTTTAAGGCTGAAATTTTGGACAAGGTCACGTTTTGGGACATAAATAAAATACCAGACTTTATAAAAACGTTATTTGGTATCATTTCTTATAAGTCACTTATTATGTTTACGTGAATTTTGAAATTTTGAGATTTTAACATGTTCTATCTAAATTTTTACTTTGCTACGGCCACCTAAGATTTTTCATTTGACAGATATAGTTTTGTGATAACTTTAAAAATAAATATACTTATTCATCGATACCCCACTTATCTGAGTTTTTATTTTTTTTATTTATTATAGGAGCGTACAGAATCGACAATTTGATTCTTCAAAAATTTTAAGATTTATTTTTTACATTTGCGCTGTCATGACGAATCAAATAATATATGTACTATTTATTGAAATAGCACACAGTGCTGAGCTAAATAATATTGCAAAGGTCGCACATCTTTACATAGGCTGATTAACATACTTCCCTACTTTTACGTCGCACTCCCGCAGCCTGATAAAGTGAGTTAATTTCAAGTCGATACCTGAAATTAGCTCACTTTATCGAAATTAACACATTTTAACGCATATCATTTATTTTAACCAAAATTCACTGATGTCTAAAACTGCTATAGGTAATTAAAGCTGCCATTCCACAAAAAAGTTAGAGTAATCCTCTTTCTTCCCGCAAGTTTTTCAGCATATGGGACTACAATTAGGAATTTAAAACATGTAAAAACATGAACCGTAATTATGGCTCTTTGCCGTATACAAATGCGTTATATTTATTTTTTTAAATAATGATACATGAACTGAATTGTGTTGGCTTTGTTTCATTTACTCATAAGCTAAAATTATTTTAAAATATTAAAATAAATATTTATGCTCATGTTTACAGTACTTTTGTATATTATTGTTAATCGCCCTTGTCTTACACTTTTTCTGACATACTCCTAACCAAATGAAATAAATTTTCCACTTCTGAATATGTATATGTCAGTAAGTATAAAACGATTTATATTATTAATTGTCTTTATGTATCCGGTTTATTTAAAATCGATTTACATTTCCGATAACCACAAATGAGACTGACCGACCGCTGACACTAAAATCGTTTGATACAACATTTATAAACCCTTAATTAGTAAACAATTTTTCCTGTAATGGCGTAATTTTATTGTAATTTAAGCATTACGGCTTAAATTGGGCAAATTGTTTTAATTTGTCCGTTTCATTTGGAGCCGTGCAGTGGCGATCGCTGGCGCAGTAGCTATTGCACCCTTAATGTGCTGCGGTTTGGAAGCGTTCCACATACGGAGGTCACTATAAAAGTACCCTCACGCCGGTGTTGTTGTTCAAATTGTTTTTAACTGACAAACTTACACGGTCTGGTTAGTGTATGGTTACAGGAAGGTTTTCTATGTGGTGTTATTTAATGGTTAAAACAATATTGAACTGTATAAATAATTTCGATACAGTGAAGTTTAGAATTTAAATATGTGGCCTATATGATATGATTTAGGAGTTGCTAAGGTTTTTAACACGTAATTGTCTCCTTTATTTCAATTTTGTAATTCAATCCAAATCCTCGAATTCAATTTTTTTATTTTATGGCTTTAAGCTGTACCCTAAGAGCACATATTTCGCCAATGTCACGTAGGATGGAGAAGTCACGCAGGAGATTGTTCGGTGCGGTCAAGGATACGTCGTCAATTAAATTTTGAAAACTATAAAAATAGTAGACTTTCCTTTGTTAGACCTTAATCTAATAGAATATTGACTTATAATGATCTCATATTTCACATGACAGCTAAACAATAGCCACCACAGCTTTATTATAAGCCAATGATATTATACAAAGTTTTATATTAATATAAAACACTTATATTACATAACACTTTGTAATAACCAATCATGATATAATACTAATTTTCAATTCCTATACATTTCATCTCCGACACATCATAAATAATGAGCTTAAACTCCTACCCTTTGTAAATTCACGTTTTATTATTCAAAGTTATAGTTTCTACGTCTCTAGTTGGAACTCTGTGTGAATTGTTAAATTCCATTCCTGTAAAGCTATTCTGCTCCTCGGGCGTCTCTACTTTGAAACAAGAAATTAATAATGTATGTCTAGAGACTAGTGTGTACAGCCTTATTAAGTATCAGGCTGGGTCGACAGGTGAGCTATGCTGCCTTTGCGATGACTAATTTAACTATTACACGGATGGCTGAGATTGATGGAAGGGTCAAGCCGGGTCAAAGAGGATTCTGAGTTCTGACTATAAATTATTTATTTATCACCAACCCCGGCGGAACAGGGATCGTACACGTAATATGTGTATTTTATTAGCTTAATTAATTGCAAACTATAAAATAGTTCAAGTAGAAGTACGTATTAGAAACACAGTGTATTTTATAATTTTTCTATTATGTTATATAATAAGACGATTTTTTTTTAATCGAACGGTAGAACAAAAAATAAACATTTAATTTTACAATAACATTAGGCTTCATATTGTATCATAAAATATAATAATTTTTATCGCACGTTTAAAAACTCTAAATTTAATCTACAAAGCAAACGTTAAAAGATACGAATGATTTAAAATAACAACGTCGACCGTATTCAAAGGGTTTTTATTAATAAAAGCTTTATTTAATTTTGGTTTACGCTCTTTGTGCAAAACCTTCAGCATAATCCGTTTGTATGAAATAAACTTTGTTCTTTAATAGAGATATTTTTTTAATTAGACCTTATAAAATATAAAAATATTATTGTCAAGTCGGTGATTATATTTTTCCGTGGAACCGTATTATTTTCCTATTTTTACTATTGTCACAGGAAAGCTTTTTCTATAAAATTTTCTAGGACAATCGCTTAGTTTGTTCTAAATATATTAGAAAATGATTTATGAATTACACAATCTCCTTGCTGTTGAATATAATGCTTAATATTTAAATCTCTATAATAATGAAATCAGAGCGGCCTGTTTTCAACTTTTATAATATTTGTCTATTATATCTTGGCAAATGAGCAAAATCAGGTTTTTTTATGGAATAGAGCGGCAAACGAGCTGACAGATCACCTGATGGAATGTGAATGCTGTCGCCCATGGACATTTGCAACACCAAAGGAGCTACAAAATGCGTTGCCGGCCTTTTA
>DVVJ01001266.1:0-11838 GCA_018234505.1 Junonia neildi neildi | reverse complement strand
GTAATAAATATAAGTTCTCCATCCCACGTGACATTGGCGAAATAATCAGTGCTGCTAATGGCACAATTAGAAGCCATTAAACCCAAAAATTGATTGAATTGATAAATATAAGTTTGAAGACACAGTTTACTTGTGTAGTAATTGAACGCTTTCTTAAGTTTCTGTTGGTAAACTTATGTACAAGTATTATTGTTTTTTTTTATTATTTTCAACATTTAGGTATTACTTTTTATAAACACATGTTAAACTACAATTACATTAATTTCGTATGTACATATATAACGCGCGAAAGATCAGACCCGTTTCTCAAGAATATCAAACATGTTCTCAGACTGATAGAGAGTAAAACACAGATAGTTAAAATGCTATTTGTTACAATTATGTGCACGCTTTCGTATTCAAACAAACAATTGTTACTCGATTATAATATTAAAATCAAATATATTTCCGTTACACAAATTACAATGAAATTAGGTTGTAATATGGTATATACTTAGTCAACTTTTTTCTCTAAGTTACTAAACCAAATATAGGCGGGCCTTGCGGTATGCTGGTGCTATACATTAAGACTATAGGTGTCAAATAGTTGACATTTATAGGTAATTAACTAATCAAGTACCTAGTTTTTCACTCCGGAGTTTTAGCGTTTTATAGCTGATAATTTTCTTTAATAAACACTACATTTTAATAAGATATAGGCTATTAGAAAGTTACAAGCTATTAGAAACTGCATTAACGCCGGAATAATTTTCAAACTATGTTGCGTATCGTCTTCATAATAGCTAAAGCGACATTGTTGACAATTTCGGACATTTACAGCCACACAATTTTTTTTTATTGTTGGGAAATGCACTTACGCATCCCGCCTGAGTTGTGTACTTAGGCGGGTATGTGGGACACCTGGTAAATCAATCAACCAGCCTACCCACTAAAAACCAACATCCCTGCCACGCCGCTTTTGGAGCATCACGGGATCGCTGAAAGCAATCTATCGTGGCAGTCACACAAATGCGCAGGATACTTAAAGGTTCGTAGGAAACTATAAGCTCTCTTACTTATCATATGTATAATGTATATGAAAGGCAGTTATATCAGCTATTATATTTATCTTAGATCTTCTATAGGAGTGTGATTTTGCGCCGGTCGAGTCAGGCCAATTACGAGCCACAGTCAGTAAAGTAAAGCTCGGCTCTACCAAGTCTACCATATAATAACGATAATAATTTAGTTCGTAATATAGAAATAATAGCTTTATTTTATGCATGTAATGAAGTTCTCACTACTTACTGTTTAAAGCTCTTCCTAGCCGTTATACGCCGAACAATATTAGAATAGTTGTGGATGCAAAAGTGAGGGTAATATATTATCAAACAATAAGAGAATCAAAGGAAAGAGCATTTCTAAATATTATCCTAAATGTAGTTTTTTTCATTTGCAATATGCATTACACTAAATAAATATAATTTTGTGTAAAGCATTTTAGTTTAATTTTAAAAATTTAATAAGAAATAAAACATCTCTTTTTAGAACAACAGATTTATTTTATTTAAAATATAATAATAAAAATTATGCACATTTAAGTTAACATTCTCTTTGAACGGGTTGATCATGTGCGTGTTTCAATGATAAGTTAGAATATTTTATACTCTTGTATAGGGAATTTATAGAACACAATGTAAACTAACAAGTCACTATACTTTGTAGCATACGAGTTCAATGGAAGGAAGCATTAACTTGGGGTTTGTGAGATAACAGATCATTCGTTAGTAGATGTGTTATTTTTGAGTTGGCATCTAAGGCTTGCATCTTAAATTTCAAACATGTTAAGCTATTGCAATGCTTGACTTTAATATCTACCGATGACGAGATTAATTTGTCATATGTCACAATAACAATTAATTATTCCAAATAAGTAAGTCCTTATCAAACGTGGATTATAATTCAATAATATTCACCTATAAGAGAATAAAAATAAATTAACATTGTTTTGAACATAAAAACTTATTTTATTTCTTCCAATAAAATATACATACCTATTTATAACTATGTTCTACCAAAAGGTAAGACTAGCTAAGGTAATAAAATTAATAAAATTGATTAATTAGAGAAGACACAAAACAATTGCAACGAACTTCCTTTTAGAGATCTTTTCATCTTTACACAAAAAATAAGTATTTTAAAATGCTCCGTTGTTTGTTCAGAGTGTTTCAATGCTGCGTTGATCGGTCTATTTCATATCTTGAATGCGAATCTCATTCCGTAACATTTTTTGTATCGCTCTTAATGAATATTTAATCATTTTCTCGCCTAGCGCTCAGCTTTGCCCAGGGCAGGGCATTAGCCAATTAACGGTCAATCAGAATCTAATCAAAACAGATCGTTCTGATAGCTTTATACATATCGCCGCTTTGAATTACATTTGTTCTGCTTGTTTATTCGTTCTAAGTACGCGTAAATAGCTTGTGCTAAAACGGTGATACTTACACATTTTTTGTTTTGCAACAAAATTTCTAATTCGTTTTAACAATTGCATTTTGAATTCGAATTCGAAATTGAATTTCGTTATAACTATATATACATAATATTATTTTACTACTATGGTAAAGTACCTTGTACCTAACAAGGTATGTTCCGCAGTTTCACCAATGCTTATTTTGGTTGGTAGTGCATATATTCCTGATATTGTTGTGGATGGATATTCAACAAGCCATGGCAAGTTATTTTCTCAAGTCATGCAAAAAAAATCTCCTAATACCTTATACTTATTAATTTTATATCATGTATAATAAAATACTAAATAAGATAAAGAATCTTTCTACGTGAAAAACTGCACCTATAATTGTAATATACTAAGGATTTTATTGTTCCACTGAAAGCTAAAAACTCGTTTGTTTTACATTTTATTAACGCGGGATAACGCTCAACTTTATGACTTCAAAGGCTTTTGAAAATTACAAACTGAGAAACCTTATCTGTACGTTAAAAGCTGAACGGATATATTTGCAATATAAAAAAGTGACTTAGTGTGTATATCTCATTAATACACGCAATATTCGTGAGTGTTTTGTAAAGTTTTACTTGATAAAGAAATGTCTAATGAACTGTAGCTGTAGGCCTAATATTTGTTTTTATCGGAATCTCTTTAATGTAAAAGTTTTACCGTAATCAACTTTATATATTTATTTATTTTTGTTACTTATAAAGCCATATAAACTCCATCGAATTTGGGTACGTTACATTAAAAAAAATATTTTTTTTAAGATAAATAGGTAGGACTCTTATCGATCTAGCTTAATTAGTCTTATATAGGGAGGATATTCAATTTGTCAAACATCTTATTTTAAAACGGTACAAAAAGATTTTTTTATTTAACTAGGTTGCCGCACTAAAATTTGGGTCAATCCAACGACTGAACTTCACAAATTTTTGTGATTTTGATATGTTTGTCTCTAAATTTTTTCTTCACCTCTTACACATATGTAATTCCATTCGGAAAGAGGCTTTTGAATGTAAAACGATTATGTCAATTTATTTATTACCTAAATGAAATACATTTGATTATTCTTAAGTTTTAAGTTATAACAAGCTTAACTATGAAGATATTCCTAGTTACAGCCGCGTTTATGTTTTTGCAATCTAGACTAACTAGACTAGAATACCAGTGTGACTACAAGTACAAAAGGACGTATTACTTAGAAACGGCTGATAGCCCGTTAATATAATACGCCTAGCCTCACATAATATTTACCTATACATTCACAATGTAAATATTATTTATTATCATCAGAGGCTGGGTGTGTAAATTTTTTCCTAATAAAACATGCTACATTTTTTCAATTAGGACTGAAACAGAAAACATCACGGTTTCTCACCGTGTCGTAGTCCGGTACGACGCCGCCCCGTGAAATCTTACGGTAAGTTCGTCGAGGCGCCGCGCTATTCTGCTTAATTTACACTTCGAAATGAATTCAATTAATTTTCAATTGTAAACGTCAATTTTCACAATGATTAATGAAAATAAATTGATCTCTAGTAAATTCGACATTTGCGTCGCACGTCGTAGGTTCTTGTTTACTTGAGTTCTTGTGTAATTTAAAAGACGGAAAGGAGTTTTACTAAAAAAGTACAAAATTGCGATTTTCTCGAAAGCTGTAAAACTTGGTACTAAGGTAAATGACGTTAAACAGACCCTAAAATGATCTCTTCTATCACGACCTCAAAAGTTTGCATCGATACGCCGAGCACCTTGTAGATACATCGCCGCTCTTCTTGACGACGAAACTCGGTTGACCATTATGTTCTGTTTAAAGTTATGTAATAGGATGAAAAAAAACCTAATACAAACTTTGATAGTCATCAAACAGTGAGAAAAACAAGTCGGCCGATGAGAGTCCATTACTTTTTTGTTACCTGACAGTGACATGACACGTACGAGGCTTCTATTCGCGAAACTAAATACTTGCCAACCGCCGTCAAAACATTACATAAATTACTGTGATATAAAAGCTCCTTTTAATAACCGTTAACTACAATGTTTGCGGTATTAGACGAGCACGTAACGCTTAAACTGACTAATTAAAATTTTTAAGCATCATTAGAGGCTTCTAAAGCCAATTTAGTGTAAGAACTATTTACACGTAACTGCAGCATAAATATTTAGACTTCTTTGCGCGCAGATGGTAGAATAAGTGCGTTGTTATTCGTGAGGCCAACAGCTATTAAAATATATGCAGGTATCTTGTTTTTCACTTAATTTACCTTTATTTGACTTTATGTACCTTATGAACATCGACTTTTTTTTCAAATAAATTTATTTTCTTATGCTTATTATACCTGTCTTCTTGTTTAATAGAACACATAAACTGATACCACATACCGATAGAAGCAAATATTAGATTTTATTTTGCGGCACATGATTACATTTTATTCGTTATTATAAGTTCAGATTATTTATTTACTAACATTTTGAACAAATGTTATTTATTAATTATATTTTAGTTTAATATGAAATGCTCTTTACTTTTGTTTGCTCATCCAGAGCAAACATCGCTCGGAGAAAGCGTTCCTCGGACATAAGACTTATTGTAATCTAGATCGATTTATTGCGCCGAAAACCCCATAAAAACAAATGTCAGCAAAATCGTTAGAGCCATCTCTGAGATCACCAATAAAAATAAACACTATATATCCAAGAATTGGTCGTTTGAAGATACAAGTATTAAATTAATAAATACATTAGATAGATAGAAAAGATAAAGTAAAACGTATTTGAAAGGTATGGCGAAATAATTTATCTTAAGAAAACGTACATCTCTGTTCTAATACAATTTATACAATATAAAATATATCTCTTCAAACACTTTACATTATTTGGACGTCAATTTATCAATCGTTATGCATTCAATAGCTAAGTGCCGTCAAGCCAGCCTTCTGACACGGCGGTTATCATTTGTAAACATCTTTTGATGTACACTCTTCACTTTCACTGTTCCTATGCTCTCAATGGAAGTATTTACACATTACGTAGTTTATTTAAACTTCGTTATCAAGATGGATTATATAAAACCTTTCATAGATGCTGGTACCTCACGAACAATAATTCATATCATTTCCTCGTTTAATTAGTGTAACTTGTGTAATATCGATAATGAAAGTTAATGTTTCCTATAATAAATCAATCTTGTTTTTTGTTTAATTTATTAATAAATTCTCAATTCCTCCTATCAATTTCCTCGTAATAAAACCGTAAAGATCAGTGGTTCCCAAAGCGTTTTCCATTAGTGGTTAGGTGTTCCTGTGTGCTTTTTCAAGTAAGACATAAAAGTTTTTTTGCCAATTTGCAAAAGTAATTCGTTTTTACGTAAAACTAGTTAACTTTATGAAATACGCGATCACTATTCTTATTGCTAAACTCAGGAAATTCAGGTTGCTATTTAGTCAGCCTAATTTTAATTTTAAATCATAAGTATTTCATTTGAAATCGATATCCAGATTTAGTTTTTTGCTTTTGAAATGTGATAAATTATATTGTGAAATAATTATTGTATCGTTTATTTTACTGAATAATTACGAACGGTATTTGGGACACCTTCCGAGCTCCTTAGAGCTAATAATGAAGCCAATAATTGAGAAACAACTAAAAAGAAACAAAACTAAACAACTCAATAAATATCATTATTTTTTTTTATTTTATGTACCATACCTCGTAATACGGTATTGAAATAACCGTGTAGAGATAAATAAAACAACTACTATTTACAATTCCGATTGATTAACATACAATACGTGGTGTTTGGGTTAACTGCCAGATTAGAAATCTCAAGTTCTGGGTCACAGCTCATAAAATATTTATGCGCCGCATTACCTTTAAATGCACAAATAAAACTTTTAAGTAAAAAGATGATGTGAATTATTACCGAGTCATTTCGATTTGTAATTAACCTATAAACTTGAACGTTTTACGCCATTGTGCCCGGAACTCTTCGCTAGCACCAGATTATACTTACAATTACGGATAATGATTATTAGAAATTTTATAATTCGCGTTGCTATTTTCGTTAATATTTATAAAATTACTTCAGCTTACTTTTATTTACAATTAGATACTAAATTAATTATTTTACAACTTTAAAGAAAAATATTTTTTGCAACAGCTTAGCACTTTTTTTTAATTATCTTTTTTTTTACTTAAAAACATCTGTAAATGTAAGACACGTTAAGAAAATTAAGTATTTCATGTAGGTATACTTGAAATAAAATAAATATAATTGGTGGATTTGAATAAGCTTACGATGTGAATTAATAACTTGATGGGTCGACGCGTCGGTCGAAATCATTTTCTTAATAAAATTCTTCTTAGCATTTTTTTAACATTAGTATTCAAAAACTCTAGGTAATAAAAAGGAAGATAGAGAGAGTTCTCGTTCCACCAAAATAACTATATACGTCAACAAATTTAAATTTTTGCAGTTATTTTCCTAAAAGTAATCCATTAATATTATCATGAGTATCAATAGGCTATGAAGTAATGCCCATTTAATAAAAGAAAAAAAATATATCATGTAAACCTCACTGTTACCTACAGTTAAATCTAAAATGTTTAACTGGGTTTCGACTATTCTTTGAATAACCTCATTCTATAACTCTATGATTAACTGAGTAATTTGTAATGCTTATTTATAATTTGTAATCTTTTACACAGTATAATAATGAGTAGCTTTACAGTATAGCCAATTAGCCATTACACATTATCTACAAGCCAATTAATTAATATTCACACATTAAAGTCAAGTATTAATCACAATTAACCAAAGCCGTCAGAGAAAACAAGATAATTTAATACCGTGTCGCCTATCATAACTTATCTTGTAAACCACTGGAGTTTTTTATTACTCTTAGTTTTAATTACGATACGTGTCTGACTACACGATTGATAAATAGGATCTTGGCTGTAAATATACGTTTTAAAATTCAGAAATAAAAGAGCCTTTATAAGTATATTACCAAAAGCTATATAAAGTTGCGATATCTTGATAGAATAAACGTATGAAATTTTAACTTTTTATAGTTTCAGAGCTGATTATAAATAAATTGTCACAGATTTTTGGCATTTTAATGCAAAAAATCTAAATAAATTTACTAAGAGGTTTCATAGTCTAAAAAGCCAGAGATCCCACCGCTTAATTTTGCAGCCATTTTTTTTCATAAAATAAAAATATTGAAGTTAAAGGTTATTCAATATGTTGTTATTCCTGGTTGTCTAAAAATTAAGCCCACCTAAATTTAGTATAGGTTATTATTTTAGGCAGTGCAGAGCGGCAGAATCGCGGGTTATAAAATTGAGCGTATTTAATAAAAGCTGGTATGGAGCTTAACCGAGTGATAATTTTTCTGTATTGCTTATCTATATGAGTTTCTTTATTTATAATTATGATAGTCTACTTATAATTTTATCCTTATATGAAAGTTGGTGTAGTTAGCTCGTTAGGACGTAGTTTACTAGCTGTAAATGTTACTTTTTACACTCGTGTAAGAATTGTGCAACGTCCTTCTTGCGCAGAACACGTTTAGACGGTATTTTTCATCTTTTTATCTTACAATTTGTAGAGCCTTGCGATTTTTCTCGCATTATTTCTTAGTATTAGCCAGATTGCTCGATTGATAATATTTGATTCTATAAGCGGTAGTGTTCTTTCTCAATAAATTGTCTATTTTATAAATACATAATGATATTCTCTCGGATAGCAGCTGAGTGCATTAAAACAAATATTTTTTTCTAGTATATAGGTACCTACCTACTTTAAAAGTACTAGGTACCTATATTTATATCTTTATATCTCTTTAAAAACTAAAATAAATCTATTTCAATATTTTTATTTTTCATTTTTTATTATTCTGCACAATAGTAATATTATAAGTATATCTGGGTCGTTGTAAAAGAAGAACAGCAATATCACTTTCTATTTAAATGTTCATACTATGCATGATTCGTAATAACCAAATTCTATGAAAATACGTGCCACAATGGGGTCGTGGACTCGAATTTAGACCCAATGTTTCATCACGTACAGAATATAAAAAACATTAGGTGTTCTTCGAGTTTAAGTCACTACGTAATTGTAGTGCGAAGTATAAAAAAGAGCGCGAGTGCTTTTAATGTACATGAAAGTTTTTAAATAAAGGAAAAAATGTATTTTTGTTTCGTCTTTAGAAGTAATAAAATATGCAAACTTGTAACAATACCGCTATCGCTGTTTATATTACAAATTTATCGTGAAATTAACTTGTGCTTAGAAAATAAATTAAATAAAACCAAAGGCTTTTCCATTATATTGGAGATCAAATGTACCGAACGAAGTGAATGCAGTTACCACATTCTATAATATACTAGCCTCTCACCACAGTTTTACAAAAAAAAAATAGATAAGTATTTATAGAAACATTATAATATTTTTGTTATATGGTAGAGACTATTTAAAGCCCACTGAGCACAACTTATGGCGTAATGCTATCCATACAGTGAGTAAGAGACCTGAAAGATAGCTTTTCTACTTCTTCCGCCCCCTCCTTTTTTGCATCCCTTTCTTCTCTTATCTTAACTTTTTACGTCAACAACACGTTTATCGCATCTAACATCTTTTAAATATCTTTCAAGATTGCAAATGTTTATACGGAAAGTCTTAAAGTTCCGAGTACATACATACTCGTACATACATATTTATCTATGGGCTATTTTCATTCCAATTTCTATTGACATTGATTGAGCCATTACTGTACAGAAGTTACATACACACACATTCTTATTTGAACTGTTTAATAGTATTAGTTCAATACTTTGCTGCAAGCTAATACAAACAGAATTTAATTAAGAATCTTGTACAACACTGCTCCGCAAGAAACTGTATCAGGCTACGTTGTTACTCTTTGTTTGAAAAGCGACTAAAAAGATATTAAAAATTCAATACACGTAGGAATGTAATGCACTGTTCTTGTATGCACGGCTACGCAACACGATTTTCAATCAATGTCTTCATTTTTTTTTTCTTTTATATAGGTCCGTAGGCGACCAACCCATAGCGTCACGTGAGCCCTGTATATCGCCGTTAATAACAACTTATTTAATTTCCACCTACAACTTTATTCAGGCTTAAACATATACCTACATATGCATATTAAGTTAGTATACTTAATAACAAACAGCTCTATATAACACTACTCTACATATCAGCGCACACCTAAGTTTATAAAATATAAATCCAATCTTATAGGTAATTTTGTTTAAAACGAATAAATTAAAAATATATGATTTGCATATCGCTCTCAAGTAAGTGCCGTAATAGTAGTAACGTTGCTGGAAATACGACCTTATTGTCAAGCGGTATCTTAACAGTGATTATCTTATCAAGCAAATGGCTAAATAACGCTTGCTTACGCTCTGATTAACGTTACAACGGTTTACAACAAATTATTTGCTCGGACGTTGAAATTTGCATACAACACCTTTAGGCTCATTTTCTGCGTCCGACACGATGAAGATGTCACTATGTAATAAGTTTTTAATTCACATCTCTTATGTCATATTATCGAAGAGTTTACCTCGTCTTTAACGCATTGTTAAAACTGAAAGCTGTTTCAATACTTAGTATCGTTACAAATACCACTATAATAAATTTTTGAGCGCCATAAAAATATTAAATGAAAAACAATGTCTCTTATATTTATTGAAACTCCTGTATTCTGAAACTTTTTCAATCAAAGAAAAGAACTGTGTTAAATACAAAATTGCTTTTGTAAGTGAACAAGATAATAAAAATTAGCGTACAAGTTAAGATTATGTTTCAAAAACTCTTAATGCTTAATTCTAATCGTAACACTGGAAGTAAAGCAAAACCGTTTGTGGTTACGACTGAAAGCGTTTACAAAAGCAAAACAACTCCTATTTTAAATAAATACGGTATGTTTTAAGAGAAAACATTGCGAAAATATGTTTCATTGTGGTTTCCATGGAATGCTATTATATTGCACTTATCTTAGATGTGTTGAGTTATTAGGCGGTTTCTCAAACAGTAGGCTCGTCCGGTCGGAAACAAACCATGTAAAAATCTGATATAAAAATAAAATACTTAGTGTTGGTTTTTCACTGGTAATCTAAAAGAAAATTGTTGCGAACTCCTTCGATTTATCTACCTTATTGTTTGATGTAAACCTTTTTGTATTATTTTCTATGTTTTTTAATATACCTATTAAAAATGATTGTAAAATTAGAACATAATAAAGATGACAGTTGTCAATGAACCGTTGAACTAGAACTAGTATTTTATTGCGATCTTGGTTGCGAATATTCAACAACAAGGATTTATATCATATATACTATACATGATATAGTATATATGATATAAATCCTATATAGTATATACGGACGTATTATTTGTTAAAATTTTATAAATATTAAGACCTCTTTCACATTCGACGATTCATTTGACGATGTATAAGATATACATAATTTAGTTTTGAGTCAAAATAGCTGATAAAGTAGGGACTTTAATATTTTAATTAATAAAAGAATTAGTATTTTCTTCCGTTTCCTGATTATTACCCATTAGAATTAAATTATCTTAATCGTATGTAAAATTTTAAGATTATTTTTAATTTTTTCTCGAACCTTTTTCTATTACGATTGTACAAGCGTGAGGGCCCGAAGGTCGGTTCATGCAATGCGGCGCAATCACGACTATTTAATATGCAGACACGAAACAAATCAATTGAAAACTTTATTTTCTAAACAATAAGGATCAAAATCACATGTACAAGAACCAGTACAGGTGCTTTGAGCTAAAACAGTACGTATAATTGAGTTTAAAGTATAATAATTGTATAATTCAATTCATGTTTGATAATTTAATTAATATGTTGTTTATATTTTTTGTATGCTGAGAACTAGTTCAGCAAAACAATTGCTTTTTATGCAAAAATTAGAATACAATTTTCAAAAATGTATGCAAACGCGATAGCAATAGTTTTTTTTATATTCAGTCTCTGATATATTTATTAACAAAGGCAAAGGAGCAGAGCTGTCATCTGATGTTAAGTTGTCCAAAAGAAATAGGTATGGAAAAAGGAGACATAAAATAAGGAGGAAGTAAGAAAAGAAAGAAGTGAGGACTGGGGAAGGAAACTATTCCACACCGATCTTCTATGACAGTGTGGTCCTGTAAGTGTAATTACGATCGGGAGAGGCCGCGGACGTGCTGCGAAAGCGATCCTGTAGCCTCTCCGTTTTCCGTGCTGTGGCGGCCATCGCAGGGGGTTTTAGTGAGTGCAATCTCACATAACCCGACA
>DVVJ01001265.1:0-11840 GCA_018234505.1 Junonia neildi neildi | reverse complement strand
ACTCAAAAAACGCCAACAGTATTTAGGTAGAAACAGTAGATAGTTATTATATAAACTTATTGTTTAATAATTCACGCATTGTACGAAAATCTTATCAGACTCAAGATAAGTCCGGCTGGTCATTACTCTAACTTTTGACCTGGCGCGTGATGGGGGAAGATTACAAGCTAACATTTTTGTTTAAAAATGCTCTTCCACGTCCATAATTGATAGTTGTAATAAACAAAATTTAGATACTTTCATTTATTATATAAGAAAAATATATGTAAATAATATATTTTTGCTATG
This sequence comes from Junonia neildi neildi, assembly GCA_018234505.1. Classification (NCBI taxonomy): domain Eukaryota; kingdom Metazoa; phylum Arthropoda; class Insecta; order Lepidoptera; family Nymphalidae; genus Junonia; species Junonia neildi. The sequence goes on along the minus strand of DVVJ01001265.1, from coordinate 11,552 downwards.
CAGACAAAATATATTAAATCAGTGCCAAATATCATGAATTGGCACAGGCTTCACAATATTGTAGAGAAAAAAAGATATTTCTAGCTTTTTAGTTTACTTTTGAAGTCGGTTTGATTTCTGGGAAAGTTATTATTTTATACTTTTAACTTACATTTGTGGTCGTCGTCATCAGTTCCACTTCATCAAATTCTACTTTTTGTATGCAAATGACCGAGCAACTTTGAAAATAACCCAAATCGGAATGGGTACGCCCACGGCACATTTTTGAGGAGTTCCCTCGATTTCTCCAGCTAACCATCGTCATATCCTGATTTTCTTTCAATGGTACCCCATGGGGAGTATACCCTTTCAAACAAAAAAAAAATGTCAAAAACGGTCCAGCTGTCTTTAAGTAATCGGCATACATAAAAAAAATAAATTCCAACCGAATTTTGCCTCCTCCTTTTTGAAGTTGGTTATTAAAATAATAATAATGTACAATAAACTCAAAGATTAAAATGTTAATTCCAGAAGACAAGAATGTGAGTTAAAATTGAAAAAAAGCCGACAGTAAATTTATCGGGACCAATACTGTTGTATTGGTTGTTGTAAACCTTAAACGATACTTCTGTAAGACCAATAGAAGCTACTCACACTTAAACAAACATCAGAACTAACCTACATAAATTATAGGTAAGAACCATCTCGATTACATCAGCTTGCCAAAAAAAAAATCATCAAAATTGGTAAACTCGTTTGGGAATTATACAAAGCCACCGATGTAGTTCGTAACGGTAGTTACCTATTATTTTATAAGTCTGAAAAAAAGTTATTATAAACTTCTGTTGTACAAATATAAAAAAAAAATGAATCATATTCTTAATAAGTGCAGGAAAACCACAAATAAAAGCAAAAGTGCATTGAATAAACCATTTCTTGAAACAGAAATAGGTACTAAATATAATAGTGTTTTAATATTTAACTAGTAGTGCACTGCATTTTTATACAACCAAGGCGCTTGTTATTAATGTATGTGTCACACAGTATTTTTAATATAATCACTAACTTATTCTGTAACTGGCTCACGTTAATTGAGATTTTTATTAAACAAATCAGATTATTAAAATGTTATTATTTCTATAAAATTAACGGAATCGAACAAATATGCAATTTCAAATTTTCATTTAAATAGGACATTATTTGTATGAATTTCTAGCAATTTCTTAATGTTTAAGCTCTAACAATAAAGATGAATTTAAAATTTACGATTTTTTTAACTTGGACATATTTTTTTTTTATTTTTCGCGATGACTGAATGAAGGAGGTACCTATATAATAACAAAAATAAAATATGACCTAATATAGACCCTTGTAGATCCATTTATGTTTATGCAAAATTGTGTATATAGATATTTATGGTTTGATCCTTCAGCATCGCAAATAAATATGTTTTTGGCTGGTACGTTGACCCAACTGATAAATTTTCAAGTGCAAAAATATCTTCCCAAATCTTGGGTCGCCAACCTCATCCTAGAATGCAAGTGATCGCGCGGCCCTGGCATCTTGCCCTCTTGATAAATCAATTGAATGTTATTCATAAATACGGGATTTTTGTTTTCACAAAAAATAATCTGATTAAAAGGAAATTTATTACTTAATTTTAACTTAAAGTCTTCATGTAAGATATTTCTAATAGTCCAATTCGACTCGCATATAGGCCGTTGTTTCTATAATTATTATTAGCTATTAGCTTAAACAGCATTATAAATCGTCTCACATTTTTGTCGAATCTTTGCACGAAAACTCTATTACTTTCAAAACTCTATTACTTAAATATATTATTATTCACGAGTCATGCCTTTTTGAAAGGGATGATATTTTGGGCACTTCCGACATTTTCTGGCATTTCAACTGATTTGAGGCAAACGCTAACGACTTAGAGCAATTAGCTGAAAATTGAAACGGTCCACGATATTCTGGACACACTTGATGATTATTTACAGAACAATAACTGACCTAGTTACATACTAGAGTAATTAATGATAGTTATTAATATGAATCAAAGATAGCTTGTTTAATTATGCATAATTCTTGTTAATTCAGCTATCTTGATTTCTGTCTGTCACGCATTTTGTACACACATAGTGAATGCATCGCTGCGTAATTGTGAATGAAGATAAATTGTTAGGTATACAAAATAAGAGATTCCTTAGTTATGACTAATTGGTGTGTGAACTACTAATAACTGATTTTTTAAATAAATTATACCTACATATTGGGAATATTGTAAGGTTGGTTGAAATATAACCAAAGTGGAGAGACTTTCGAATTCGCTATACCATAGGAAAAATTGTTAAATTGTTAATAAATGTCTCGACTTTCGATCATTTGATTCTTATTAAGATTGACTTCTAATTCGATGCTACTAGGGTCCAATAAGAATTTACAAATATTTACTATTTCGTATATAGTTTTCTTAATAAAATTTCATAATGAACACATAATATTGTTATCGGTTTTGCAACAATATTGGTATATTATAGTAACTGTTACAAGAGTTATAACTTTTGTAACTTTGATAATGTGACGTAAGTATCAATATATTAGTGGTGTGATAAACTGGATTCGATATAAATAGGCCAGTGGGCTAGTGCAGGGCATCAACGCAGTTCCGTCCTAACAAAGTACATACAAACAAACAGATATGGAGACTAAAGTCATTTTCGTGCTCTGCCTGCAATTAGTCTTCTTAAAGGTATAGTACATTTTCATTATATTCCAGTTATTCTGAATTTCAAGGATGGCTACCCTCACAATTCATCCCCAATGTCAAATTTTATTTGCTGCCTCAAATTTTATTTTTGCGACAAAATATAATTATCCCTATCCTCTACTTCATGATCCAACGTGTTTTGGAAAAAAAGTTTATAATATTCCTATGGATGTATAACTTCAGACATTTAAATATTTAAAATATATTTAAAAATACATATTATTAAACTATCCAAAAATATTAGGTATCTTCTAATCATTTTTTTGCAATTTTTCAAAAAGATTATTATTTATTTTGTTCACAGAACACATTCGCCCAATGCATCGGCGCTCCCTACATCGCTGAACCATGTGGTGTGCCACCTTTCGCAGGAGCTGGACCTTTCACTAGTCAACTCACTATGCGTATCCCCGCCTTACCTGCACCAACGTTTTCGATAATCTCCGATGATCTAGTAGTCGATGGCATTGTATCCGTTGCCGGTTCCCTGCCATTCCTTGGCACGGTCACACTGGGCGGTACCGTGCCAGCGGTTGGCGAGGGATCTGTTCTATACAACTGTGGTAATGGAGATGTTGGCATCGTGAGAGAAATGCCAGCCGCTCGGGTGCCAATGGGCGTGTACTAGTCGTTGAGTATTATTTAGGAGTCGTTAAATAAATGTTTAATTTTTATTTGTTTTCGTTTTATTGATATGAACAATCAACACAATAATTGAATGGCGCATTAAAATAAGTAACATGATAAAAACTCATGAACCCATGTTTTTTATGTATTCCATATTTTGTAACGAAATAATTTGGTCCTAATATCAACAAAAATTATTTTGTATCTACATAATACAAAGTTAAAAAAAAAAACATAAATCAAATAACTTTTTAATTACAAGCTAGTGGTTAATAAAATAAAGAAATAAGTAGAAAAATGACTTTAATTACATTGTTCAATCGTTTCAAGATATCAAAACATAGATTACAATTTGTGTCATAATTAAACTGATAAGTCACGTAATTTTATAATAAGGCCATGTACTGACTGGGCGTTCTTAAGTACGCGTATACTAAAACGCACTATTTGTTTTTTCCGGCGGCTCACGTAACAGTACATTAAAGCTAGGCTTAATTTGCTGCTACAAAAGTGACGATTCAAAATCATCAATCCAATGAACCATATTTTTGACTTTAACTTTACGATGCGTCGAAATAACTATGCGTGCTCAAGAACGCACAGTTCGTACGTGACGTAATAGCTATGACGTATCACAGTTACGCGTAGCAATAGCCCTCGTTCTGGTAACACCATTCAGGCTCAATAGAATCCGCCTGTATTCCCATACGGACGAGACGCTCCCTGAAAAAACAATTGGATGTCAGTAGAGTCTGTGTACAGACGGTAGTAGCATAATACACAGGCAACTAAGCCGATCGCTCAAGCCGATCATACCTCTCTCTCGTTCGTGCCGCCGGTTGTGTAACAGGAAAATGACGTCAAATTTTCTCGTGCATGTAGCCCGTAATAACGAGTTTTTAGACTTTATAACATAATGACCATGATGAGTTGGAAGTGTTGGGCCCACAGGCGCTCGGCGGCATGAGAGAGACGCGTTTATTAAACTTTAACATCAAATCAACACTATCAAGGCACCACGGTCATTCAGACTGTCTATTAGAATCATCAGATCGAGAAATTCGACACAGCGTGCGAAGTGGTCCATAGCTCAACGGCTAGAGCACCTGTTCCGGCAAAGCAGAAGGTTCGAATCCCGCTGTGTCGCGAATTTTTGATTTGATGTTAAAGTTTAATGTCACGTTTAGGGCTTTAATTAAGGTCAAGTTACTTTGACGTCTCCATATTTATAAAAAAAGAAAAATAGTCTATAGGTATTGGATAGATATCATGTATTAGTAATTTTGGGTTTTAAATATAAAAATAATTATTAATTTAAACGAATTGCGTATTGCGCATTATGATATCGGTCCTTTATTTTAAAGTTTTAATTATCAACATACCCTCATGAGCTGTCACACGTCTCGTCACACGTCAGTCACGATTCGTCACGCGCGGCGTGCGGACGTCTGGGGTGTATTTAATTTAACGTGGGATTGAGTTGACAGTGACATTTGATACTGAAATACGATACTTTGTATTGGGGATCGTTTATTTTAATTAATAAAATGTGATAAGATATGAATGTTATGAATTAATTTTTATTTTTTAACTTGTTCTATTTGAGGTTTCGTGTGAATAGTAGGTATAGACTCTAGATATTGGACTATCTATGTGCCAAGTTGGGTGATCCTCTTGCAACTCGTGCGCTAGGATCGCGATCACATTTTTTACCACCACCACCACGCAATTGCGCTATTGACGAGCGACCGGAACGCGGTGGATAATCCGGTGTCTTTTGTATTTGTCTTTTGCATTTTAAAAGATTTATTAAAAAGACGAAATAAAAAATAAATATTTATTCTATTTATTACAAAACTATTTCTTGCCCACGGCTTTGTCCGCCTGGAAGTCAGTATACATATATAATTAACGCTAAAAAGCAGCTCATGTTCTTGACCGAGGTTCTATCTACATTTATACAGTAATTACTCCAAAATAGAAACTAGGCAGAAACTAGGCGTAAGAAACAAAGCTGTATTTATTAGTATGGATAAAGGTTGAATCTAATGATAAAGCAATTTTAGGTTTGAACGCGCCATTTTCTTTGCCTCTTCACGAATACAGTCTATTATTTTTCAACTGACAATGCTCTTGGACGTTTAAACTAAGTGCACTTTGTATCTTTGAAATAACTTGACAATATTTCAGACTGTCTTCATCGCAGATAATAGTGTTTTTATTGAGTTTATTATACAAAGTTGCTAGTCGGTTTTGTTCAGTACTTTTAAGTGATTCAGGGATGAACTGTCGCCATCGTTTTTTTTAACATTCCGTCGCTTAAATTTTTATACAGCATAAGCAAAAATGTCAAATTTTTAAGAGACATTGAAAGGTTGATGTCATTAAGATACTATTGTGATATAACACTCAGTATATCAGTTTCTATTGATTTTTTTTTCGGCTTTTGATTTGTTTTACCCTATGACATAAAAATCTCAAAAAGACAAATGTGTTAGCGACAGTTTAGCATGATTGGCCTTTGATTGTCTTGTATACTTGTATGGGAAATGGTATTTAGGGAATAAATATACCTAATATATAAGGTATATTTATTTTTGTTCATTTTGTATTCCTGTGACATACATGTACAAAAATCAAACAAATATAACAGTGTAATGATAATTCGAAAAACCAATTTGCACGGAGTGAATTTTGAATAAAATTAAACACATTGTCCTTTAGTTTAATTTCATTAAATTATTGTGTTTATTGATTTAATTAATTGTGACATTTTCTGTAGAGTTGTAAATCGTTTACTGACTGACTTGTGACAATGTTGTGTTTAAAGATGTTTTCGCAGAAAAATACAACCGATTTCCATCGGTGAACATATAGTATTGTCACTGGTTGTCACGCCTACAAGTATTGGTATAGGTATACCCTTGGTTTATTAATTAAAAAATACAGGAACGATAAATGATATTTTTTGTTCAATAGTACATGTCTTATGAATATATGTATGACGTATGTATATGCTATACTATTTAACAAAAAATCATTAAAATTTTAATGATTTTTTGATAATATTTTTTTGATTTTTTGATAATAATCCGTTTACGAATGTTGAACATATAGAAAGACATTGATACAAAAAAATTAGAGTCGAATTGAGACCTACTTTTTAAAAAACTGCATAAAGCTCTTTTCTGACACTACAAATGTTTATTGAGTATAATCGTAAAGAAATTACAATTTTAGGCTCTGTTTCCATTAAACCACAATTTTAGGCAACACTTGCAGCATTTCAACATGTTCCTACAAAACATACGGAACAATTGCCGCGTAATTACATCACTGGTATCAAATGCATTAAGCGTTAAAACTTTAAATCATACATAGAAACTAATTCTGATATTTCATCCGGAAGTAAACATGATACATGACAGAGACAAATAAAAAACAACTCTATTTTAAATACATAAAGTTGATTTTCCATTGATAACAGAAACCACAAATAAGTCCACAATCAGGCCTCTTAATTGTCACTATTCAATTAGTGGTCGGTTTCATTTGTTCGCGGTCCAGCGCCGACTGAAAACTACAAATCAATAATATTACACTAATTTCAACTCTATTGCATAAGTAATAAGATCTAAGATGTATGACATGTGGCCGTCGGATGAGCAAAATTAATAAGGCTTAACAAGTGCGACGCGAAACTGTTGTAATTTTTGTTTGACCGTGCTAAATGAATTGGTTACAATGTATTTTCGAGTTACAGTTACTCGTATTACAAATTAAGTAAAATTTTGTATTATGTTTCATTGATATTGTTTTTATAACGGATTAGCTAGCCTATAATTAGAACAGCTTGGCTTGAAAATCTTAATGTAATTAATATAGCTGTGCTTCGAATGATGAACAAAAGAGCTAGAGAAACAGATAATATTTAATCTTTTTAAAGCTTTCGCTTATTTTTTTACATCTTTACATTAGATGGCTGTTTTCTTAATGACTATGTTATAGCACAACGTACCTAACTCTCAAATAGCCTGTATATTTGTATTAAAAAATTGAGGTATCAATAATCATTGTGAAAGAGTAATATTTGATTGAAAATTGACACAGAAATTACAATCTTTTTGCGTTAAATTGTCAGTTGATAGATTATTTTTTAAGTTTATATTAGCAAACCATTAGCGTAGTGAAACCGCGATGAGTAGCTAGTCTAAAAGAAATTTACGAATACCTAGTTTTCTTAATAAAAAGTAACGACTGAAACGGTTTCCACAATTCTGACGGCCACAAAAGTCCCATTTATTAATGTTTCTTCGCGTTATGGCGTGGTATATTACGAATATTCCGAAATCATTAATTTTGCTACACGGTTACATTTGCGAATATAACTGTCATCATTAATTTTTATGCTTTCTTAAAAAACTGAACTAAGCTATAGGCACCTTATTCAGATATTCACAAATTTATTCGAAAAAGGCTTATAAATACATTGAACCTTTCTCGAATAAAATAAAATTATGAATTTAATAATATAGCTGTTTTTTCAAATACCTCCAAATTGGGTGCCATTTTTCGTAGTACGGCGGAATTTGGTACCTTCTATAATCAAATACTAATTTCAGGTTGATCTCGTCGTTAGCCAATCGCAGTCCACTGCTGGACATAGGGCTCCCCAAGTTTGCGCCAAACATCCCTATCTTCCGCAACCCTCATCCAGCCTGCTCCGGCAACGGGCCGGAGAGCGTCCAACTACGTTTACCAAGACGCGGTCTCCACTCCAGGACACGTCTGCAGGTTGATCTATAATGATTAAATTATTACCTACACTGATAGATTTGTCCGAAAATTATATCTGTCATTAAAATGCACTTTGTTTTGGAATAACTCTTACATGAAAAGTTTTAAGTTCAAACTGTTTTATTAAACAAATATATCTATACTTTTTCCGTATTCCACATTTTCATATTTCCATACAAGCCGCGGCCCTGCTCATGGAATTTCGTGAAATCCGTTCTTTGTTCTAATGGTCCGTCTAATTGGTATAAAGTGGACAGAAGGATGACCCGAGATGGCCTAGTGGTGCAAACACGTGGATCTATACCAAAGGTCGCGGGTTCAAAACCTTGGCTAGCACCGCTGGATTTTCAAGTGCTAAATTTGTGTTTAAATTCATCTCGAGCTCGGCGGTGAAGAAAAACATCGTGAGGAGAAGAGGCCTATGCCCAGCAGTGGTATATGTACAGGCTGCGTTACGTTATAGTATTTAATAACACAGATTCTCCCAGATTCTTAAAATACTGTGTTAACTACGAAACTTTAAAAATATTTTATCACGGTAGCCACATTCTTTGAACCGGGTATTATAAGAAAAAGATTGTCTAAAATGCAAAGCCGGTAAATGGAGGCTTTATCCCGAGATTACTTGAACGAAGTAATGTCTTCGATAGGTTATTATTAGGTATCGAGTTTATTACTAATCGAAATAGCCTTCTGCATAAAAGACTTAATGGAAAATCTTAATGGAAACTCTGTTCAAATTACATTAAGGTGTTTTTCTAGAAGTTGAGCGAGAATAACGTGATGAAATTAGGAAATTATCAGGTGAAGGATGACGATTTAGTCCTTAAATTCTAAAATTAAACAGAAGAAGAGATTGTTGTCCAACTGTAGGAAAGTGGTACTCATTTTCAGAAAAGAAATAGGTATTAGTCGTTTTTGTTTTGCAAATTAAATATAATGAAAATAAGATTATCCTTTTCCCTTACTAAACGATTTTCTAACGAATTTACACTGCTTTTAGTACTGCTTGTTACGGGCCATGCGGCCATTTTGTTTTCATCAAAAACTATCCGCAAACGCTCTACATATAACAAATTATTCTAACCATAAACAAACTCAGCTACTTACTATTCAGTTAAACCGTACAAAACTCGGCGATCGACGACGAAATACCTAAACAACCCCAAATTGGGTACTATTTAAACTGAATACATTTTCTAAGACTACATCCGATGCCATAAAACCTTACCTACAAACAATTTTCACTCTTATTACGATAGTAACAAGGTATATTTTATGTTGTTTCGCAGTTGATAAGTCCCTTTATCTGTACAAGGTATTATGAATCGTATAACAATAGTAATAAGATGTATTTTAGGTTGTTTTGGAATTGATAAGGAGATAAATTTCGGTAGTATCAGATGCGCTATCAGGACTGGATCGTTCGGATTGCACGTACGGGATTGCAGTGACGTATCCCACTCGTATTTAAATCGTTTATGTTTGTTAAAGTTGACATAATGTAATTTAATCTATATGATTATGTACATTTAAAAGAGATTTTCCATAATATAATGAGTAAAAACTTTAGATTTGGCAGCTATGTGCTTTCTATAATATTGGTTTTTTTTAAGTACCTATAGTAAGTATAAGTACCTATACCAAGTACCTATAAAATAAACTGTACACATAACGAATAGTAGGATTAAAACTTACCATGACGTACAAGCACAAGAGGCGGCTCAGTGGCAAAAACATCGATCATTTCAATTATACACATCTTTAGTAGTTTCCAAGGTGATTAGAATCCTTCTTGCTACTGATAATATACGTAAAAGGAAAATTTATATAATTCTTGCTTTTAGAAGCAACTTTAGACACAATTAATCTTAATTTCATTTCATTGAAAGCTCATCATAGAACAGTAAAAGGTTAAATATTTTGCCTTTTGTAATTTCATTCAAATACATCTAAATAAACTAATTAAATAATAAATACTTACATATTTGTATGTATATGTATATGTATGTACTCGTATTAAAACTTTTAATTATAAAATTGCAATAAAAAACTCATTTCAATCAGTGTTCAGAACGTAATCTCAAATCACAGTAGACTCTACTCAGTCGAAAGCTCCGTAGCTGCGATTTATTGCTCAGGCTCTATCACACAAACGAAGCAGGTGCTCAGATAAGTAGAGCTTGATAGAGCTTAATTAACTATCCTATAAGACAGGGGTGCTCAAACTATGGCCTCGCGTTAAAGAAGAAAAGCTTAAAAGTCTAACGACAAAGAAGGTCTATTTCGTAGGTCGGTTTGTTGGTGAGAATCTACATTAATGTTATATTAATTTTATAAATAAGAAAGATTTGTATGTATGTACATTTCTATGTGTGTATTAAATGTATGTGTGGATACACACATACTTACTAGGTACTCAACCACTGAACTGATTTTTAAAATTTTTTTCGCTGTTCACTACATTATCCCCGATTATTAGCGTAGGTTATGCTCTTTATAAACTTTATTTTATTCGTGTAAAACCGGATCGGACAGCTCGTTAATTACATTTGAGGCTGCCTCTGCAGCAAATTATTAGTATGTAGGTGACTTCTGATTTGTTAGTGACTTGGTCAGGTCATTTTTTAATCATGGATATTGACTGTCGAACGCTTGCCGGCCATTCAGCCGCCATTACGTAAACCATGTCGCGAACCCCCTGCCGTCAAATGACGAACCCTGTCCGCGAACCACACTTTGAGTAGCCCTGCTATAGAATAATTGTACATAGTTTAATTTTATGTCAGACTGTACTGGTCGATTAGAGAATTATAGCGTGCCTTGTTGTTGTAAATAGAATGGAGATTTCATATAATTGGTTAATTAGCGGAAATTGGTTTAAGTTAAGCGATAGAGAAATTTAAATATACATTTGATATTGCAAATATGACGATAATGGTAGGGATATACCTATCAGGATTAATGGTATCGTATTATTGTGTGTATATTATTAATATCGATCTAAATTCTAAATGTAGTGATGTAAAAATAAATTAAATAAGACTACGAATGTGACTGGATCCTGGCGATTGGATATGCGCAATGAAACTCTGAAAATATCAATGTTTTTCTTCGTCTATATCTTTTATCTTTATATATATAAAAGAAAGTCGTGTTAGTTACACCACTTATAACTTGAGAACGGCTGAACCGATTTAGCTGAAAATTAGCAGGGAGGTAGTTTAGAGCCAGGAAAAGGACATAGAATACTTTTTATCCCGTTCGACAGCATTTCTGTGTGACTTGACATGAAACGTCAGTCACTATAAAACGTGGTATAACAAAAAAGAATCAGACTTGGAATAAGAAAACGCAAATGACAGCTATGTAATGA